>JAVJIF010004546.1:0-296333 GCA_038442645.1 Agave tequilana
TTATTTTACAATCACTTGATGCATAAACAATTGAAACTCAAAATGCATGAATTTTTTGTTTATAAGCCTTTTCAATCATGTGTAGATCAAGATGAATACAACGAATCGTCCAATATCTTTATATATTACACAATTTTATAGGTGGGCATAACTAACTTAGTTATGTCCTAGAAGTAGTAAAGTCTCTCTCCTATGTGTGTGTGTGTGAGAATAATGGGTATGAGGTGGCTCCTGAGAAAATTTCCTCAGGTGTTGATCAAATAGTCAACATGATCCTTCTATTTGATTCAATTGAGCCATGCCATATTATTGTTCACACTATTTTTGATCGTGAAAAAAATTATGTGCATAATCATATCATGAGATTTGACTATGCATCAAGTGGATACAAAGTTAACAATATTTTAAGAACAGAATATTTTGTATCCACATGATGTATGATCAAAGCTCATGATATGCATATAATTTTTGATCTACGATCATCATAGAATAATGAACATCAACATGGCGGATTCTAACTGAAATAAGAAAAGTGGTATGGTTCATTTTTTTTTACTAGCACCTAAGAAAATTTCCTTATACCTATTATTCTTATATATATGGTTGTGTGGGCATATGCAGCACCAGTCTTAACGCCTCTGAGCCCTTTCTTTTTCTTTTGAAACTTTTCCTTTTCTCCACTTCTTCAAACTAAAAACAAAAGAAGTTTACTGTTCTGAAATTGTGTTCTCTCTCTTTCTTGTTCCATCACAAATTTCTGACTTTATGCAAGATATTCTGCCTAAAATTGATAGAAAGGATGTGCTTGCTTCCAACCTTTGAGATAAGGTCACGCCCCCCACGCCGCCGCCACCCCCCCCCCCCCCCCCCCCCCCCCCCCCCGCGCCCCGCCCGCGCCCTCCGGTTTTCTTTTCTTATCCTTTTCTTTTTTTGCCTTTCTGGGCAATATGTTGAGTTTTTTAGGCATCTCTTACTTCCTCTCCTTTTTACGCCGTATCCTTCCATCACACCATCTACCTGTGTTGCAAGAGCTATATATAGCTACCACTACAACTAATGTCTACTTGTGCATCAATGCCTTTATCCCTTCCATGTCATAGACGACATATCAGTGTGCTTCATAGGAATTCCATCAAGTCAATACATGGCAAGTCAACTTAGTTTCACAAAGCACAGTTTCTTAATGTGTATCATAAAGTAAGTCCCCAACTAATATATCTAGTTATATCTTTAACCTGGAACTGATCCCAATAATCACATGCAAGTTTCATAGGTCAAGAAGTTAACTAGCTTCTCTTAAGCTAGATAGGATCCAACTGATCTCTGATATAGACGAGATAATACTAGATAACACAATTTTTTATGTAAATCTCCTGAATTTTTAGATAGATATGTTAGATAACCACCAAACTCAAAGCTTCAGACTGATTGATCATAGTATGAGATGTATGACAAGTAACCTTAACACTTCCCCTCACATGAAACACGCGGAAAGCCTCCAATAAGAGAATACTCCAATGATAACGCAAACTACAACAATAATGATAAATTCTTTTATCCAAATTCTTTTGGGTCGAGTACATGCATCCTTTTCTTTCATTCATATTTGTGAAGGTTCATCTCCTCGATTAAGTTGACACCTATTGTATCTTGTTCAACTTCATCCATGTTCTTTTAGGCAAGTCTCTAGTCTTCACGCTCTATTACCTATGATCCTACCATCTATCCTAATTGACACACTTTATTGACCACCCTTGAACAAGAATCATTACTTCCATTTAGCCCTGCTAAGGGTCATCTCCTTGGTTGAATTGACAGCAATCTTTATTAACTGCCTCATCTATGTTCTTTTAGGCCTACCTCTAGTCCTTGTCATTGCATTAGCTACAACCTTGTAACTCCCAACCCGCATATTTTATTGGCCTCCATTGCACGTGACCAGATCAGCTTGATCAATTATCTCTTATTTTATTCTCAATATAACCTAACTACTACATCTTACGAATGCTTTCATTTCTGATCATATCTCATTTGTCAGCTTAGCTAAACACTTTGCTTGCATATGTTGTTTGTTTCCTCTTAATTGTGCAATAATCAGACCCATGAACTCGAATCAGCCTTATAACCGCCTTATAGAAATCCTCTTCATAAGGTATTTATCATGGTTTCAAATATTGGCCGATTTCGATACGTATCGGCAATATCATATCAGGTTTTGAGGTACCCAATATGATATTAATCTTATAATATCGACCAATATCAGAGCTAATATTGCTGATATTGTTGATATTTTCGATATTGATGGCCGATATTGATGATATTGATACTAAAATATATTGGCTGATACCGATACTGAGATTCTAAACCATGGTATTTATCATCACACACTCCAAAAGCGCTTCTCCATTTAACCATCTGATGGGGATCATGCTAGCATAACTTTCTTTATATAGTACTTTATTTGATTTAGTTGTTTTTAGTCCCACATCGATTGTGATAAGGAAATATCTTTGTATGGGCCTATGAAAAGCTGAGACCTGTAGTTGTTTAGGCAAACTATGATGATTTGAATTAATGGAACATAGATTAGCATGATGATGTGCTTTTCAATTTAAATCTCTTGCATGATGATGTGCGGAGTGGGAGAGAGATCTCCTGGGTGATGAGGCCCAAATTAATCTTTATCCCTTATTTTTTTCTCAATTTCTACAAACTCTAATTCTTTTCCCCTCTTTCCCTCTTCTCTTATTTAGTTTTGCATCACCATCCTTCGTTGATCCTTTGCACAACATCCTTCTCAATGCCACCATCGTGGTGAATGACTCAGAAAATGGTCATCCTAGGTATTTCTAGGCAATCAATATGCATTGTATGTTAATTTCTTCCCACAACTTTGTAACAATTGCATTCCATACAATTCATATAAACATATTTAAAGCTTATTGTCACCATCGTGATGAATGGCATAGTGCTTTGATTCTAGGTTAACCAATGTACTAAAAAAGTTCAAGCTCATAGATTTGGGCAGAAGTGATGGAAATCAAGCAATCTTTAGCATGATAAACACACAAACAACTATTACAATTGGCTATTCGTATAAATTTATTACTTATGAGTGAGGCCATTATCCAAATCAGTACGAGGTCCCATAAGTTTTATTCCTCCCCTTAGACACAATTGCAACTTAAAATAAAACTACAAGTAAAATAATGAATTGCATCAATTGTATTGCATTCCAATATTAAGAGGAATGAAAATAAATAGAGAAAGCTACCTTTTTTCTCCACACAATCATCGTGAAGCCTGCAACAATCATCAAGATCGTCACACGGCTTTTCTCCGGGACATCCGGACCATCCCACTCCACAATACTTTCCATATCGTATCCCAATCGCTGATAAATTTGAAAGAGAGGGGGAAAAACACAAACATCAGAAAAATTACCAATCAGAGAATTTTCAAAACCGCAGCTTTTCGAAAGTTTAAGCCCTAAGAAACTCACACTGGCAGTTCTCGGCAACACATTTTTGCTGCATGTAACCTGCAATGCACAATTAGAACAATGTCCATGGTTTAGGGTTGCTAAAAAAATATTGGGTTTTAATGGGCAATGGGGAGAAGAGCAAGCTTACAGGCGGCGAGGGATCGGCGCCGCTGCCGATCAGCGCGGCGGAGAGGAGGAGAACGAAGAGGTAGATGGCCGCCGGGGAGGCACGTGGTGGCACGTGCACGTGTAGCATTTTCTCGGGGTCCTCTTTCCTCTCCCACTCAATGGGAACGAATGGGCGGAGCTCCGATCTTAACTCGTTTTCTGCACGTGTATTTCACGTGCATGACGACTTCCTTGTCCCCGTACATAATTATTGAGAAAGAAGCGGCTTTTTTTTCATATCAATACCTAACATCTTTGATAATTTCTTTTGACCCCTTTGTATTTCCATTTTCACACAATTCCTTTAAGTTGGGACACGACAAACCCAGACCCACCTTTAGTCGGTTCAAGTGTATATGGGTAGCGGTTATTGCCGCCCCCAAAAGTGAGAAAGACCCTCAAAAAAAATTACAAGAGTGCAATTATTTTTTCCCACTTCACCCAAGATAAAATGTCCAAAAAACCTTCTTCTTCCTTCCCTCCCTCCTATTACTCCCCCGTTATCTTCTCCAGCAACCAGCCCCCTCCGCGGCGTCCCCCCTCCCCCACCCCTGTTCAGCCGGAGTGGCTGAACAGAGTCAGCTCTGTTCGGTCGGAGTGGCCGAACAAAGGGGGCGAGGGGAGCTGTGGGGGCGCCGGGGGAGGAGAAGTAGGGTGCGGGGGGGGGGGGGGGGGGCGTCGGGGGGGGGGGGGGGGGGGGGGGGGCGAGGGGCGCAGGGGGAGTTCGCCGACGAGGGGGGTGGTCGGGGGTGTTCGCCAGTGAGTGGGCGGAGGAAAGAGGAAGGAGAAGAAGAAAAGGGCTAAATGGCCATTTTCAATTTTTTTTTTTTTTTTTTTGGAGGGGGGGGCTTTTATCAAACTTAGGGGCGCCCAAATCCATGGGGTGCCCTCCCATTCTTGGGGGTGACAATAACCGCTCTCGTATATACGAAAATATATTTAGAATATTCCTCTTTTAAATTCAAATCTGACAAAATTATCCTTTCATCTTCTCCTTTTTTTTGATCCTTGAGAGTAATTTGGTCTTCAAACCCTCTTCTCAATAGAAAATAAACAAATTACAAACAATGGGTGAGTTTTTGTCTCGACTTAAATAAATTTTGATACCGAAATAAAAAAAAATTCATGTGTGAAACTGAATTATCAAAGAACTTAGATATCTATAAAAAAAACTAAAAAGAAATATCCCTATTTTATGGCAAATATGGGGCTAACCATGTGTGTGAATATTACCTTTGGTATTTAGACTAGTAGTGGGAAGAAGAGTTCAGAAAGCTAAGAAAGGGCACAAAAGTATGTCACTATGAAATGAACTCTCTCTTTTGTACTCATAAGGAGAGTGGAAGGTGTTGGAGTTTAAACTCAAACAGAACTGTCTTTGTTGAATTAGTTTGTTTTTGAATAAGTCATCTTTAGTATCTAATCTTCAAGAATTTGTTAGTTTGTTCCAGTTTATTCCTAAAAGTGTGCTAAATTAGTTTTGATTTAGCAAGTAGTTAGTGTGTAAGTGTCTATAAAAGAGGTGCAATCACTTGGGTTGTATATTACCTTTCTTAAGAATCAGTGTTTTCATTAATATAGCATTCTCTATTAGAGTTGCAATTCTAATATACCTACATTTGGTATCAGAGCTCTTATCATGTTCTAATTGTTGTGCTCTTAGATTGCTTATAAGCAACTTGCAACAATGAACGGATTGATCCAGCCTCAACTTCCGAAGTTCAGTGGAAAGAACTTTGATCAGTGGTGCATCCAGATGAAGGACTTTGTTCGGCTTTCAGGAGCTGTCCAAGATCATCGAGAGTGGGTGTGTTGAACCAGCAGACCAAGCAGCATCTGCAGCTCTCTCTCAAGCCCATAAGGACAGTCTAAGAGAGAACAGAAAGAAGAACAAGAAGGCGCTATTTTTTCTCTACCAAGTTGTAGATGAAGTCGTCTTTGAACGAATTTCGAGAGCCACAACAGCTAAAGAGGCTTGGGAATTATTGCAGAAGTTCTACAAAGGGGATGAGAAGGTGAATAGTGTAAGGCAGCAAACCTTACGCGGTGAATTCGAAACTTTATCAATGCTTGAATCTGAATCTATATCTAGTTTTTTTTTTCTCGAGTTGAATATGTAGTGACCAGTTACGGGTTAATGGAGAAAAATTAGAGGATTTGCATGTTATTGAGAAAATCATGCGATCACTCACAAGCAGATTTGATTATGTTGTTGTTACGATTGAAGAAGGAAAGGATCTTTCTTCCCTGACAATTGAGGGATTGATGGTTCATTCTATGCTTATGAATAAAGAATGAACCAAAGAAACGTTATAGCTGTTGAACAAGCCTTTCAAAGCAAAGTAAATCTAGCAGACAAAGGAAGCTCCTGCAGTGGTAAAGTTTCAAGTCTAGGTAAAAGTGGCAAAACTGGTGGCTTCAAGAACAAGAACTCTGATCACCCAACTTCTGAAAATTGAAGGGTTAACAAATCCAAAATTAAATGCTTTCGTTGTAAAAAGTATGGGCATTATCGATCAGAGTGTAAAGTTAAGTTGTCGAAAATTCTGGGCATGCTAACTGTTGTGCGCGCGATCCAATCACAACAACAAAAGATAGAGAATCCCAAGATCTCCAGCACAAAGAAAACCCACAATCACACGAAGAACGCACAAATCACAAAGACAAGATTTAACGAGGTTCGGCCTCTATGCCTACGTCCTCGGGGCAATCAACGGAGAGATTTCTATTAGGAAGATGATTACAATGGCTCTAAGTCTCTTTGAATGCAAGAGAACTTAGGGCTAATCCTTTTTCGCAGGTTCTCTTCAGAGATACAAAACCCTAGGATCAACATAGGCTTAAATACCTCATACAACGGATCAGCAGATTTAACCCAGAACCCGACTGTCGGTCGACCAGGCCGGTCGACCGACTTCCTTATACCGGTCGACCGTGACGGTCGACCCAAGAAACCCGAGAGTTGGGTTTGTCAGTCAGGGTTTTCCGGTCGACCGGGCCGGTCGACCCAGAAAACCCGAGACTTGGGATCTGTCAGTCAGGTACTGCGGTCGACCGGCCCGGTCGACCGCTCCATCCTCTGTGCATGCTGTGCACGTCGGTCGACCGGGCCGGTCGACCGACCTTGCCTGATTCTGCTGCTGCTGCTGTTTTCTGCTGCTGTTCACTTTGCCTTCCGTCGTCGACTTCCTTGGCGATCTCCTCGACGCGACCCATGGCAATCCAGCAATCCAGTCAGCTTCCTAGGTAATAATCTCTCTCTTCTAACAATTCTCCACCTCGGCGAAGATTTCCAAATCTGAGCCGAACTCCAACGAACCCCAGTCCATCACCTGGCGAAATCGACACACGATCTCGGCGAAATCGACACACGATCTCGGCTTGCGCGCACCAGTCAAAATCGACACACGATCTCGGCGAAATCAACACACGATCTCGGCTTGGAATCTTTAGCTCAATTGTTCCATGGAAAACATCGCACATGCCTTCCCTGCACTTCACCTTAGGAGAATTTCCATACCTGCCGATTACCAACATGGCTTCTACTCCGCAACTTCACGACCTCATGAAGACTTCCTCACGAGCCAACACTGACTCTCCAACTGACCAGCTCTATCTAGTCTACTGTCTTCCACTGACGGTCCAACCAAGTCTGCGTAGAACACACCAAACATCATCGGCTTCAACTTGATGCACACCACTCCTTATGCAAGCTCAACATCTTCTACTCAGAAAAAAAACCTGTTCATCGAGATCACACCATCTCACCACGACGTGAGATCCAACTGACCACACCACTTCACCTCTACATGAAGTCTCTTCACCTCTACGTGAAGTCTCTCCATCTCTACTTGAAGCTTCAATAGGTCACAACTCTTCACCTCTACGTGAAGATCCACAATAACATCTCGAGAACCCAAAATAGCTTCATAAGAGTTGTATCATCAAATGGCTGCGCCTTTACGGCTGCCTACGTACCTTTGCCCAAAAGGATCAAGCCAACCGTAGTTCATTAAAATGAGCTTCAACAAGCTCAAACAATGGTACCTCTATTTGCAGCAGCGAACCTGTCTGGCTGAGTCATATGAACCTCTTCCCGACCATCATGGAGAACAACGGCCTTCAACTTCAGCTTGTCACGATCACAAGCTTGAGATTCATGCTTCTTTCTCCACAAGCGTGGCTTCACCTTAGTTCCAATGGCTGCAAATAACTCGACACCTCAACAATGTCGTCAACCTGTTCAGCATCACCTTTGGTATCACGAACTCCACCCGGTGTCACCTCCGCTGAAGTATCCTTTGATGCCGAACCAACTGGAGATGATGGAGTAGCATCAACCTCCACCCGCTGCAATCCTTCCTTGGTCTCCGTCCTCTCCACCTGCTGAGAGACAGTAGACTTCAACACTGAAGTCTCTCCAAATGTGACATGCTTTCTCATCACGATCTTCTTGTCTTCGGGTCCCACAACCTGTACCTGTTCCTTTTGACACCCAAGTAGACAAACCTCTTTGCCCGCGGATTCACCTTGCCATTCTTGGCACTGAAGTAGGCCGGACTTCCAAACTCCGCAGCACACCATGACCTTGAGCAACTTCTCCAGACCAAATATTCAGTGGAGCTCTACCTCCAATTGCAGTCGATCTGTTCATGAGATGGCTAGCATACTCAGTCGCCTCAGCCCAAAACGACCTGTCTAATCCTGTATTAGACAACAACCGCCGAACCTCCTCCAGCAAGGAACGGACTACTTCTTTAGCCAACTCATCTTTACCTGTTGTGAAGTGAGTTACAATCCCTGTGTTCTGGCCAAATTGTAGGAACTGGTACATGTCCTTTCCAACATTACCAATATGAAGCTTCTTTATCTTCCAACCTATCTGTCTCTCCATTCTTCCTCTCCACTTAATCAACACATCTAGGGCTTCTCCCCTTTGTCTCATCGGATATATCCAAACCTGCCTAGATGAACCATCAATAAACGAGACAAAGTACCTGTGACCTCCAAGCGATGCCGTCTTAGCAGGTCCCCATACGCTCATGTGAACACAATCAAGAAGACCTTCATTGTGGTGAGTACTGGTGCTGAATCTCACCTTCTTCTTGTCCAGAACGCTGTGTCCACCTTCTAACTTGTAGGTAGCAGCACCTTCCATTTCCTTCTTTGTAGGAGCTCGCAAAGACTTTTCTTCTTCCTGTCCGACCTTTCCCTGCCAAACTTCCGGGCCACCAACATCTGAAGAACTCGAAGTCTCCACCTGATCTGTCATCATACTACCCTTCAAGTAGTAAAGATTTCCACGGCGGACGCCCTTCATCACCACCATCGAGCCCTTGATCATCCTGAGATCGCCATCTCGAACAGATATCACCATGCCCGATGCTTCCAAAGTGCCAACTGAGATAAGATTCCTTTTTAGATGAGGTACATACCTCACCTCCTTGAACTCCCGAACTATCCCATCATCCATCTTGATGCGAACTGTACCCATCCCTTCTATATTACACGAATGATCATCCCCCATGACCGTGTAACATCCATCCAGCTTCTCAAAGCTAGAAAACCAGGCCCTGTTCGGGCACACATGATAGGTGGCTCCGCTATCCAAGATCCACTCAGCACTATCTGAGTTACTAATAGTAGGTGTAGTAACCGAGAGAGAGAACACTGAAGAGTCATCATCCGATCCATCTGCCTGTGTGAGATTCGCCTCGGTCTTTGACTCCACCTTCTTATCTTTGGCCTTAGGGCATTCTGCTTTCCAGTGTCCTAGTTCCTTGCACAAGGCACACTGATTCCTCTTCAGATTTCTGAAACCCGGCCTGGATTTCGATCTTCCTCCACTCTCCTTTCCCTTCCTTGATGAACCTCTGCCTCTTACTTCCAATGCCTCCGCCGATGATCCTGACTGAGAAGGATGCCTCCCCTTCTTCCTTGTCTCATAACTCATCAGTGCAGACGACACCTCATCATAATCCAAGCTCTGCCTTCCATTAATGAAGGTCAGTGTGAATGTCTCGTACTCCTCTGCAGGAAGTGAATTCAGAAAGATGACCGCCTTATCTTCCTCATCAACCGTGACATCCACATTCAGCAGATCTGTAAGAAGCTTCGTATATCGGTTGATGTGCTCATTGACTGTGCTCCCCTTCTTCATCCTGAACTGATACAGCTTACTCTTAAGCTGCAACCTGGACTCTACACTCTTCGTCAGGTACTTCTTTTCAAGGGTTTCCGACAGTTTCTTCGCTGACGTCTCATGTTGCACAAGGTATTTTATGTCTTGTGACAAGCATGAACGTATCAAGCCACATGCCAATCTGTTCATCTTCGCCCAGTCTTCATCAGTGATAATGTTCTTCTTCTTCGCCAATAGGAGAGTGTCTTCGAGGTTTGATGCATTCAGCGCATCCATAACCTCGCATCTCCACATACCAAAATTGTTAGTCCCAATAAACTTAACAACTTCAATCCTTGGGTGATTGTTCATTGCCTTAACAAATGCAGTTTCTTCTGCCATTGAGATTTCCCTGATCCTCTATCTACGCGAAAAATCAACTACCTTGAAATAGATCTATACACAGATAAAAAAATATGATTTTTACCTGTCCCTCGAAACCCTAGATCGAGTTCTCACCAGATCTACTCCACCACGGATTCAACGAGCCCTCCTTGGGTCCTTCTGAGATCGACACACGATCTCCTCGAACACCCAATACCTCAGATCTGAGATCGACACACGATCTCCACCGGATCCGATCTCGAGCCCTTCAAATCCTCAGAAATCCCATGTGCAACCCGGAAGCTCTGATACCACTTGTTGTGCGCGCGATCCAATCACAACAACCAAACGATAGAGAATTCCAAGATCTCCAGCACAAAGAACAACCCAACAATCACACGAAGAACGCACAAATCACAAAGACAAGATTTAACGAGGTTCGGCCTCTATGCCTACGTCCTCGGGGCAATCAACGGAGAGATTTCTATTAGGAAGATGATTACAATGGCTCTAAGTCTCTTTGAATGCAAGAGAACTTAGGGCTAATCCTTTTTCGCAGGTTCTCTTCAGAGATACAAAACCCTAGGATCAACATAGGCTTAAATACCTCATACAGCGGATCAGCAGATTTAACCCAGAACCCGACTGTCGGTCGACCAGGCCGGTCGACCGACTTCCTTATACCGGTCGACCGTGACGGTCGACCCAAGAAACCTAAGAGTGGGTTTGTCAGTCAGGGTTTTCCGGTCGACCGGGCCGGTCGACCCAGAAAACCCGAGACTTTGGGATCTGTCAGTCAGGCACTGCGGTCGACCGGCCCGGTCGACCGCTCCATCCTCTGTGCATGCTGTGCACGTCGGTCGACCGGGCCGGTCGACCGACCTTACCTGATTCTGCTGCTGCTGCTGTTTTCTGCTGCTGTTCACTTTGCCTTCCGTTGTCGACTTCCTTGGCGATCTCCTCGACGCGACCCATGGCAATCCAGCAATCCAGTCAGCTTCCTAGGTAATAATCTCTCTCTTCCAACACTAACTTTGTTGAGATGGAAGAAGAATCAACTTTGTTCTTAGCTTGTAGTTCTAAAGAAGAAAAAGCTCTCAACACCTGGTACCTGGATACTGGATGCAGCAATCACATGTGTGGCAACAAGAAATTAATTTCACACCTTGATGAGTTTGTTCACGGCGTCGTGAATTTTGTGAACAAAACCAAGATTTTCATTATGGGCAAGGGAAAAATTCTTATTCTACCACAAGATGGTTCTAGTCAGCATATACACGATGTCTTTTATGTTCCAAGCTTGAAGTGGAATTTATTGAGCATAGGCCAATCATCTAAAAATGATTTTCGCTTCATTATTGACAAAGGTGAATGCACTATTGAGAACCAGAAGAAGGAGATCGTTAATAAGGTAATGATGACCAAAAATCGTCTCTTTCCTTTACCCTTGCACACAAAGCCTTTTTAGTGCTGTTGTTATGGATGCTAACTGGATATGACACTTTCGTTTTGGTCACTTAAATCTTAATGGTTTGAGGTTGCTAGCTAAGAAGGAGATGGTTACTGGACTGCCTTCGCTGGATAAATCTGATCACGTATGTGAAGGTTGTATCCTTTGAAAGCATCACAAGGATTCTTTTCTAGCAGGAACGTCTCAGAAAGCAACACAGCCATTGGCATTCATGCACTCAGACATTTATGGACCAATGGAGACAGTATCACTGGGAGGTAATCGGTATTTTCTTACTTTTATTGATGACTACAATAGGAAAACTTGGGTCAATTTTCTGAAGCAAAAGTCCGAAGTTTTCACCGTGTTCAAAGAGTTTATAGCCTATGCGGAGAAATAGAGTGGCTATACTTTGAAGGTGCTTCGCACAGATTGGGGTGGCGAATACACCTCTAATGCCTTCTTTGAGTTTGTAAAACTCAGAAAATTAAGCATCAGTTGAGTGTTAGCTATTCCCCTCAACAGAATGGCATCGCCAAACGCAAGGATAGAACCATTGTTGAAATGGCTCGTAGCATGCTAAATTACAAGCATTTGCCTAAAATATTTTAGGCCGAAGCTGTTTTCTGTGCTGCTTGTATCTTGAACATCGTCCTACAATTAGTGTTCTAAACATGACTCCGGAAGAGGCATGGAGCGGACATAAACCAAATGTGGCAGCACTTCGTGTCTTTAGGTGTGTTGCAAATTTTCATGTACCGGTTGAGAAGCGGAAGAAGTTTGATGTTAACGGTGAAAAATGCATTTTCATTGGTTACAGTGATCGTACTAAAGGCTATAAGCTGTTTAAACAGTTACAGGTGCAGTTCTTATCAGTCGCGATGTCCAGTTCAGTGAAGATGAATCGTGGAAATGGACGAAATCAGAAAAATGCAAATCAGAAAAAATGCAACTTGGTTTTCCTATGATGGTACAACAGAACAGGGTGACCATCAATCTCATGACACCATACAAAATTCCAGTAATACCTCTTCTTCTTCACATATTGATGCATCTCTGAGTCCCAGCAATACTTCTGCGTGTCCAAGTCAAGCCGTGGTGACTCGTACCTCAGTCAGGCTCGTGTTCTCCCTGCACGCCTCCAAGACTATGTTATGACTAGTGTAGATGATGTTTCTGATGAGAAACTTGTCAATTTTTCTTTATTTACAGATTGTGATCCATTCCATTTTGTTGAAGCTTCTCAAAATGATGGCTGGATTCGAGCAATGGATGAAGAAATTCATTCCATAGAAAAGAATGATACTTGGGAGCTGAGTTCTCTTTCCGAAGGAAAGAAATCAATAGGCGTCAAAATGGGTGTACAAAACAAAGTATAAACCTGATGGCAAGATGGACAAATTGAAGGCTCGACTGATTGTGAAAGGTTACAAGCAAAAGCCAGGTATCGATTACTATGAAGTCTTTGCACCTGTAACTAGATTAGAAACTATTCGAACTGTAATTGCTTTAGCAACTCAAAAGAGATGGCAAATCCATCAAATGGACGCCCAATCAGCATTTCTGAATGGGTTGCTCGAAGAAGAAGTCTTTATTGATCAACCAATTAATTATGTGTAACAAGGTCAGGAAGGAAAAGTGCTCAGGTTAAAGAAAGCTTTATACGGGCTAAAGCAAGCACCAAGGGCGTGGTACTCTCGCATCGACACTTACTTCCAGGAACATGGGTTTCTTAAGTGTCCTCATGAACCCACTTTATATATCAAAATCCAATTCACACGGAGATATACTCATCGTCTTCTTGTATGTGATGATCTAATTTTCACAGGAAATAACTCGATGATGTTTACTGATTTTTGGGAGGCCATGACTCAAAAATTCGAGATGACTGACGTGGGCCTCGTGTCTTACTTTCTCGGACTGGAAGTCCTCCAAGGAGCTGATGGTATTTTCATCTCTCAAAAGAAATATGCAGCAGACAAATTGAAGAAATTTCAGATGGCATCATGCACTCCTATCAAGACTCCAGTTGAAGCAAGGCTGCAATTAAATAAGCTTGGCAATGGTGAATTTGTAAGTCCTACTCATTATCGGACTTTTGTAGGGAGTCTACGCTATCTGACCTCTACTCGACCTGACATAGTCTTTGGAGTTGGAAACATAGCCGTTATATGGAAAAGCCTAGTCAGGTTCATTTACAAGCTGCAAACGTATCCTGCGATACATTAAGGGAACTCTGAGCGATGGGATCTTTTACTCCTCTGGACACGGTGATCTTATTGGATTCACAGATAGTGATTGGGTTGGCAATGTGGATGATCGCAAAGGCGCCTCTGGCTTTGTATTTCACATTGGTTCGGGAGCAGTGTTTTGGTCATCGAAGAAACAACCAGTAATTGCTCTTTCAACCATGGCAGCTGAGTACATGAAGGCAACAATATGTGCTTGTCAAGCTGTTTGGTTGCGACATGTACTTGAAGATCTGCATCAGCAACAGTTATCACCTACAATAATCTACTGTGATAACAAATCAGCCATTGCTCTTGCCAAAAAAATCAGTGTTTCATGAGAGAAGCAAGCATATTGACATCAAGTTTCATTATCTTCGTGACCTCGTCAAAGAAGGCGAAATTTCATTAAAGTATTGCAAGTCGCATGAGCAGGTTGCGGATATTCTCACCAAACCACTGAAAGCAGATCTTTTCTACAAGTTGAAGCAGCTGTTGGGTGTTTGTAATTCTGCAAGTTTGAGTTTAAGGGAGGCTGTTGGAGTTTAAACTCGAACATAATTGTCTTTGTTGAATTAGTTTGTTTTTGAATAAGTCATCTTTAGAATCTAGTCTTCAGGAATTTGTTAGTTTGTTCCAGTTTATTCCTAAAGTGTGCTAAATTAGCTTTGATTTAGCAAGTATAAAAGAGGTGCAATCTCTTGGGTTGTATTACCTTTCTAAGAATCAGTTCTTCATTAATATAGCATTCTGTTTCTTCTTCATTTCTGATTTGGATATTAGAGTTGCAATTCTAATATACCTACAGACCACCCAGTAAGCAAGATTTTATTGCCTCTTCGATAAAGATCGAGTTATTGTAGATTCTAAATATTCTAAATAAGATTCTAATTTTTTGAGTTTCCTCAGTTCAAGTTAGATTGATGCTACTTTTATTATCTCCTTTTAGTCAGGGGCGGAACCAGAAAATTTTTTTAGGGTGGACTGCAAGAAAAAAATTATAAGAGAATATCTGAAAAACGCCCATGTATATAGCCAATGAAAGGTGAAGAATAAGGAAGTTAAATAAAAGGACCTGCCGCCCACCGTGGTGGGGCTCGAAACCCACGACCACAAAGTTAAGAGCCTTGCGCTCTACCAACTGAGCTAGACGGGCTACTCATGATGTGTAACAATCATTCTTTACCTATAAGCTATGTTTTACGGTTTTCCACACAATATATGAAAAAAAATGGGCCGGGCTACAGCCCAGCCCACTATTGGGTCCGCCCCTGCTTTTAGTTACGCTCTAATAAGAATTCTAAATATGTAATTAATTATAATTAATGAGATATTAGTAAATGTCTATGTGAAGAAAGAGTGATAAGACATGACTTTTATGTATATTTTCTTTTAAGAGTACTATATATTAGGACTCCTAATACTATTATACTATAGAATTAAAGGATCAAACTTTATCATTCCTTAATTTAATTCTTCTGTAGAATACATATCGAGTAAATTCCAAAGCCCGATAAATACATTCTTCTTCAGCGCCTTTTTAAAAATATCTACAACTAGATCTTCTCTTTGTTGTCGAGCAGCTCGAACTCTTTTGACTTCAACCAAATCTCAAGCAAAATGATAGTGCACGTCAATGCTTATATCTTTTCATGAAAAATCAGAATCTTTACAATATAAATTGTCTAAACTATTGTCAAAGCACTCCTTGTAGATGGATCAAATCTCAAATTAATCTTCTAATCCAAATAAATTGGATAATGCACGAAAATGTACTCGCCTTCTGTGATGAGATCCTGAGCTCCCTGTTGCTTCCTGGTAAGTTCCACTGTTCTTCAGAGCTCCCGGGTTTTTCAAATCTTCCCTCCTTCTTTGTAAATTGCGCAGGGCTGGATTCGGAACAGGGATGGGCTGTGATGATAGTTTGAGCTCCCTTCTTCTCCTCTGTTTGATTTGTAATGAGCTAGATTTGGGTCAAGGGTGGGCTGTGATGAGATTCTGAGCTCCCTCCTTCTCCTTTGTTTGATTTGTAGAGAGCTGTGATGAGAATTCTGAGCTCCTTCTTTCTTTTTCCTTGAATTGTAATGGGCCGGGTTTGGGTCAATTGTGTAACCCAAACCATTTGGGTTCGGCCCAAACCCGAGACCCGAGAGAGGATTTAAAAAGGGGCCGAGTCTCCCATTTTCGGACACTGAATTGATTTTCGCCCTAATCAGGGACTGTAAGAGCTCGCTGAGCTCATTGGAGAAAGAGCTCGTCTGAGCTCAATTTCTGACTCAATAAAATCCCTTTCCCTTTATTCTGTCCAATTCTTGGCGCTGCCTGTTCTCCTTGCTTCTTCTTCTTCCATAATTGCAGGTTGAGATGCCGCCAAGGAACCGCCATCGATATCAGCCCATCATCTCCGATGCCTTCGCAGACAGAGAAGACTCATCAATGGTATCAGAGCCGACGATCCCAGGGTTTCCGGATGAACTAGGAGGTGAAGGTGATGATCTTACACCTAAAGCGGAGCCAAGAGGATCAGTATCTTTGATGAAGGTTGGAATTCTAAGAGAGAAGAAGATCAAGAAAACAAGATCGGAAAAGGCTCAACCTCTCAAGAAGAAGGTCCAAGCGACTTCCGATTCAGAGCTATCGACGAAAGAACGGCGCTGAGAAGCCGGATGCTCGAGGAGAGGGTGGAGGATAAGATGAGGTCTATTGATGAAAGGTTTCGATCTATGGAAGAAAGAATGGACCTCAGACATGAAGAATTAGTTGGGATGATGGTCAAATTGTTCCAAGAAACTAGAGTGGGAAGCAAGGGCCAAGGTGAAGTGGGTCGAGGTGTAGGCTCCTACAGTGAGATGCCTAAAGGAAGTTCAAGGTTGATTTCTCCTACTTCTCCTCATTTGAAACAGTCAACCATATTCAGTGGAAAGTCAGACTGCTTCTTGAAAAAGAATCACAAATATCCGTTGTCTTCCACTACAGTTGGTAAGCTTCCTCTTCCAAAGAATCCTAAGGTAGAAATTCCTGCGTTCAAGGGTGATGGAGATATATGAATTAGTTATATCAACTGGAACATGTGTTCACCATTCACCACACTCCAGTGGAGGATAGAGTAGAATTCTGTGTGTTTTATCTGCAAGGGGAAGCCCTGCTATGGTGGAGATGGCTGGAAAAACAGAAAAGAGGGTCAGTGACTTGGCCTGAATTTTATGATGAGATGATCTTACAATATGGGCCAGATGACCTTGATGATCCTCTTGCTGCATTAGCTAATCTGAAACAGACTGGCTCAGTTCAAGAGTATCACAAAGCTTTTATTAGGTTAGCTCATTTGATAGAGGAGACTGAGAAGAATTTAATTAGCCTGTTCTTATCTGGCTTGAGGGAAGACTTGAGAGGAAAAGTCAAATTGGATAAGCCATTAACTATGGTATCAGCTTATCGTAGTGCAGTGGCTAGGGAGAGCATTACATTGGCAGAAAAGAAACAGTCTAGGATTGTTCCATTTAAGGGATCTGTTAATAATTCTCTGTTAACTACCAGGAATCAACCTGTGACAGCTTCTGGGAAAGACACTAACACAACACCAATGAGAAGGTTATCTCCATCCCAGGTTGAAGAGTACAGGAAAAAGGGATTATGTTTTAAGTGTGATGAACCATATAACCCAGGTCATAAGTGTCAGGGTAAGAGTTTAATGTTGATTGAATGTGAGGATTCTGAAACTGAACAGGATGAGGAAATTTTGTTAAGACCCAAGGAAATTTTGGGAGACAGTTTGCCTGAGTTGTCACTTCATGCAATGGTGGGAAGTACATCACCCAAAACCATTAGGCTCTTTGGACAGGTAAATAAGAAACCAGTTAATGTTCTGTTGGACACAGGATCTACACATAACTTTATTGATCCAAAGGTGGTACAGAGAACAGGACTTACAGTTAATCCTAAAACATCCTTCAGTGTCACCATAGCTGGTGATGACAGGTTACAAAGTGAAGGAGTTGTAAATCAGTATGCTTTAAGTGTCAAGGCTTAGAGATTGTAACTGATTTCCATGTATTACCTATAGGGGGCTGTCAAATGGTCCTGGGAGTAGACTGGCTACAGACTTTGGATGAAATGACTGTGAATTTCAAAGGGGCAGAGTGAAAATCACTAAAGATGACAATTCCTGGGAACTGCAGGGAGTGCATCCTACTGATATGGAAGTAGTTTCAGCCAGGGTGTTGGAAAAGACCCTATACCAATCAGCTAAGGGGTGGGTTTTGTATGTCTGTCAAAAAACAGACACCCAACCTGTCTGTGGATACAGTTCTCAGCTACAAGATTTATGCAAGGAGTATGATATGCTTTTTGAAGAGGTACTTGGACTCCCACCTAAGAGAAGTTATGATCATCAGATATCTCTTGTGCCTGGTACTGAACCTGTCAATTTAAGACCTTATAGACATCCTTGGGAGCAGAAGAATATTATAGAGAAAATGGTGGATGAAATGTTAAACTCAGGGATTATAAGGAACAGTAGAAGTCCCTATGCTTCTCCAGTTGTCTTGGTTAAAAAGGCTGATGGCACATGGAGGTTGTGTGTAGATTACAGAGCTTTGAATCAGAAAACTGTTAAGGATAAGTACCCTATACCCTTAATTGATGAGCTATTGGATGAGTTATATGGGTCCCAAATTTCTCTAAGTTGGATTTGAGAAGTGGGTATCATCAGATTAGGATGAAAGAGGAGGACATCCCTAAAACAGCCTTTAAAACTCATACAGGACATTATAAGTACTTGGTTATGCCTTTTGGCCTAACTAATGCACCAGCCACCTTTCAAGCCTTGATGAATGAGTTGTTCAAACCTTATCTTAGGAAGTTTGTGCTGATATTTTTTGATGATATCCTTATCTATAGCAGTAGCCTGCAGGAGCACCTGAAGCATGTGAGAATAGTATTTGAAGTTCTTAAAAGGAACCAGCTTTTTGCTAAGAGAAGCAAGTGTCAGTTTGGGGTGCCAGAAGTAGCTTATCTGGGACATGTTGCGTCTGCAAAAGGGGTATCTGTGGACCAGGATAAATTCAAGCTGTGGTGGAGTGGCCTGTACTTAAAACACTGAAGGCACTGAGAGGTTTTCTGGGGTTGACCGGTTACTATAGGAACTTCATTAAGGGGTATAGCACCCTAGCTGCCCCTCTCACAGCTCTTACCAAGAAACATGCCTTCCTTTGGAATAAAGACACTCAGGTAGCTTTTGAGACACTGAAAAAAGCTCTCACCAATCCTCCAGTCTTAGCCCTTCCCAATTATTCTTCACCCTTTGTGATAGAGTGTGATGCCTCTGCTAGTAGGATTGGGGCAATTCTGATGCAGGACAATCATCCTATAGCTTACATCAGTCAGGAATTAAAAAATCCTGGTAAACTTGCTTCAGCTTATGAAAGAGAGATGTCGGGTCTGCTGTTAGCCACCAAAAAGTGGAGACAATACCTGTTGGGAATGGAGTTTATAATCAGAACTGATCATAAACCCTTGAAGTATTTGTTAGAACAGAGACTCTACACTGAAGCACAACACACTTGGCTATTAAAGTTATGTAATTATAGGTACAAGGTAGAATACAAAAAAGGCAAAGAGAATGTGGCTGCAGACAGCCTGTCTAGAAGAACTGAAGCTACAGAAAATCCTGCTCTGATGGAAATCTCAGTTGTTGAGTCTGATTGGATTGACCTAGTGAAAAAAATGGTGAGTACTGATCATTTTTTCTCTGAATTGGATAAGAAATGGAATGATGGTCTCTTGAATACTACCAAATATCAGAAAAGGAATGGGCTTTTTTACTATAAAGGTAGAATTTTTATCAGTCCCTCATCACCTATCATCCAGTTACTGCTATCTGAACATCATGATACACCTGTAGGTGGACATTCAGGGTATGAAAAAAACTTATCAAAGGCTTAAGAGGGTAGTTTACTGGAAGGGGATGAAAAACAGTGTTAAAAGATATATTAGGGAGTGTGACATTTGTCAAAGGTCTAAATATGAGTCTACCAAACCAGCAGGACTTTTACAACCCCTCCCTATTCCTGGACAAGTATGGGAAGAAATCTCCATGAATTTCATTGAAGGACTGCCAAAGAGCTTGGGAAAGTCTGTCATCTTTGTTATTGTTGACAGGTTGACAAAGTTTGCTTATTTCTTACCTCTCTCTCATCCTTATACAGCTAAGACAGTAGCTGCTACCTTCATAGACAACATCTATAGCTTGTATGGAATGCCTCAAAGCATAGTATCTGATAGAGACACTGTCTTTACCAGTGCGTTTTGGAAGGAACTGTGGTCTTTACAGGGCACAAAGCTATTACTTAGTACCTCTTTCCACCCTCAAACTGATGGGCAGACTGAAGTGGTTAACAGATGTCTCGAAACTTATTTGAGATGTTTTTGCTCTCATAAACCTCAAGATTGGTGCAAGTCACTGCCATGGGCACAATACTGGTATAATACCAGTTGGCATTCTTCCATTAAGATGGCACCATATCAGGCTTTGTATGGTAAAACTCCTCCAACAATTTCTTCATATATTACCAAGACTGTCAGGTTACAAGTAGTGGAAGATGCCTTACTAGACAGGGATGCAACCCTCCAGCTATTAAAGGATAATCTGACAAAGGCACAGGACAGGATGAAGAAGTGGGCTGATTCACACAGAACAGAAAGGTCCTTTGAAGTTGGGGATATGGTGTTCTTGAGATTACAGCCATACAGACAGATTTCAGTTGGTGGTAAAAGGTCTCAAAAATTATCTCCATTATTCTATGGACCATATAGAATCCTACAGAGGATAGGTTCAGTTGCCTATAAGTTGGAATTGCCTGATGAAGCCAAAATTCATCCTGTTTTCCATGTTTCCCAATTGAAGAGGAAGCTGTGTAATACAGTACAGGTTCAAAACCAAATGCCCTCCCATAATGTTGAGGTGATTAAAGAACCAGAAGCTATTCTGGACAGAAGAATGGTTAGTCGACTTGGGAAGGCAGTGACAGGGGTCTTAATAAAGTGGAAACAGTTGCCAATAGAGGATGCCTCATGGGAGAATTATTGGGGGCTGGTTAAAAAATTTCCAACCTTCGACCTTGAGGCAAGGTCAATTTTAAGGGAGGAGCAATGATGAGATCCTGAGCTCCCTGTTGCTTCCTGGTAAGTTCCACTGTTCTTCAGAGCTCCCGGGTTTTTCAAATCTTCCCTCCTTCTTTGTAAATTGCGCAGGGCTGGATTCGGAACAGGGATGGGCTGTGATGATAGTTTGAGCTCCCTTCTTCTCCTCTGTTTGATTTGTAATGAGCTAGATTTGGGTCAAGGGTGGGCTGTGATGAGATTCTGAGCTCCCTCCTTCTCCTTTGTTTGATTTGTAGAAAGCTGTGATGAGAATTCTGAGCTCCTTCTTTCTTTTTTCCTTGAATTGTAATGGGCCGGGTTTGGGTCAATTGTGTAACCCAAACCATTTGGGTTCGGCCCAAACCCGAGACCCGAGAGAGGATTTAAAAAGGGCCGAGTCTCCCATTTTCAGACACTGAATTGATTTTCGCCCTAATCAGGGACTGTAAGAGCTCGCTGAGCTCATTGGAGAAGAAGAGCTCGTCTGAGCTCAATTTCTGACTCAATAAAATCCCTTTCCCCTTTATTCTGTCCAATTCTTGGCGCTGCCTGTTCTCCTTGCTTCTTCTTCTTCCATAATTGCAGGTTGAGATGCCGCCAAGGAACCGCCATCGATATCAGCCCATCATCTCCGATGCCTTCGCAGACAGAGAAGACTCATCATTCTGTAATTAAGAGAGCAACCACCTCTCTCTCTCTCTCTCTCTCTCTTTTTATTTAAAGAGAGTACTATCAAATGCGGCATTTCTAAAAGGGTTTCTAGATATGCCACCTCAAATCATTCGTATTTAGAAATAGCCTCCTAAAAGTTTTAAGTTTTTGAAATTAGGGTTACTTACATATACTCAAATCTTTATAATTAGAAATTTACTCCTGAAATCTTCTAGATCATAAAAATTTACCCTGCTAGTTAGATTTTATAAGAAATAAGAGTCATTTACTCGTTATACCCTTCGTCTTTCTTCTTCAGTGTTCTCGTATGATATAATCATCTTTACTCGTTCTAATCTAATTTCTATCAAACCCAAAAAACATTTCCTCTCTCCGCCCTTTCGCCTCTTAAACTTAAAATTTCTCCAAATTTACTCTTAAATCTCAATTTAAATTGTCTTTGAATTTTTCCTCAAATTTCTTAAGGAGCATATATTGTTAGTTTCTGGGATCAATCTGATAACTAATCAATATCACTGAAATATCACCGATCTAATTGGCCAGGTCGGTTAATATCAGGTGGGAGGTTTTCCGTTCAATAGAACGTTCCTTAATTTAAGAACCACCTTTCAATTACCTTCCTTGGTTAAACACCAATTAGACTGGTATAAGTCAGTCTCAATATACTGAATATCAGTATATCCCCTGTATAAAGAAATTAATTCACTTATATAGTACTTGGAGTGAGGTACGCTTAAAGCGAATCTCTTTAAGACAATTACGTCCCCCGCACCGGTGCTAACGGGTTACAGGACGCTGGTCTTCCAAGATACAACACTCCTTCACGGTATTTGGATAGCACTTCCAAATCATCGTACGATCGAACCGTAGTTAACCAGTACCTTCACAGGATTACTTTGGAGGAGCACCCACTGTAGAGGAAGAAGGAAGGTAGAAGAATATTCTTCTTCGGAAGTCCTAAATTCAGACAACAATTCTATTAAAGAATCTGTTGAATTTTCTGAGCCCTCTTTCAGAATGAAGAATTCTATTAAAGAATCTGTTAAATTTTCTGAGCTCTCTTTCAGAATGAAGAATATTCTTCTTCGGAAGTCCCAGATTCAGACAACAATTCTATTAAAGAATCTGTTGAATTTTCTGAGCCCTCTTTCAGAATGAAGAATATGCTTCTTCGGAAGTCCCAGATTCAGACAACAATTCTATTAAAGAATCTGTTGAATTTTCTGAGCCCTCTTTCAGAACGAATTTTGCAGAATCTCTTGGAAGTCGCTTCAACAATCAAATTTCTCACTTTCCGTTGGAAGTTACTTCAAGACAGAGAACTTCACTTCAGTCTCAGTTCAGAACGCAGAGAGAGAGAGAGCCTCAGTTCGGCCGCTAGGCGCGCGTATGTGCGGGCATGGTTTCCTCCCAATCGCGCGCGAAAACTCCAAGTACCCAAAGGGCACGCCTTTTGTTCCCATTTTTCCTATTTAAACACTTCAAACTTCCATCGTATGACCAATGTGAGACTAAATGCCTTTAACTACCTTTAGTCCCATTTTGGCTTTGAATTAGGCAATCTTTAGACTTGAATATCTCATTCATTCGAAGCCAGAATTGAACATGTGAATATACCATGTTCATCTCCAATGGAAGGAGAACACACTTCAACCATCCTCCAATTGATTCGATCAACGGATCTCGCCGTAATTCAATTCAAAGATTCACATATATTCTTCATATTCCCAACATATATGATAATGTTTTGATGTGAGTGTTTGATGATAAATGAATGAAATAAAAATATGTTTAATTTGAACGAGAGAAGTGGGGAAGGTGGATAAGTAAGTAGAAAAGAAAATAAGTCTATAGGCTTAAATTGAGATACAATGGTTTACTCATTTGTTTAGGATAATTCAGTCATTTTTTTAAAAAAAATAAGGCAAGTTAACAAAGTCAAACCGGAATATCTCTTTTTATTCTAAAAAGGGATTAAAACTTTTAAGATCTATAAGATTTAGAGGGTAAACATCTAAATAACCCTTGAAATTAATCCTTTAGTTACTTTTAATGATTTGGTCTATTATATTTAACATTGGTTTTCTATGAGGATGGCAAATCTCTTCTTTGAACAAAGTTTGCCACATATTTTTCATGCTCTTAAGAATAGAAAAGGATAAAAAAAATAAAGAGAAGGAAAAAGAAATAAGAGCTTGCTAGTGCATCATATATTACTTGCAAATTCTTTTTACTAGCTAGTTAGTTTGCAACTATGTGCGTATTTTAAAAAATTCTGAGATTTTGAGTGTGTTAGATATGTTAGAGCTTAGAAACACAAGCCTAAGAGGATAATATGAATATTTTCAAAGAACTTTTGTCAAGCTTAACATCCCAACTCATTGGAGATAATGATGAGGGTTTATTTCAAAGAACTTAAAAGTTTTAGAGAGGGAATTTCCAAATATAAAGATTCGATAAGGGTTTTTCTAAATACAAATGATTTTAGAGAGGGCATATCCAAAAAAACCTTTTCCAAAAAGAAGACACTCTTTCGATTATCAAAACCACAAGTGAAGACTCATCACTAAACACACAGAACATATCAGTTACACCACAATCTAGTATCAGATAATTGTCTGTGTATTTGACAAGTGAAGACTCATCACTAAACACACAGAACATATCAGTTACACCACAATCTAGTATTCCCTTGATGTAGCACATACTATTTTTCTTTAGAAAATGAATCTGTGTATGACGCTCTATGTCGCTAATATAATAATTTATCCAACATCATAAAGAATGTCGGGTACGAGTTGGGTTAGAGATCAACCTGACCCACCAAAACCAACGTTTTTAGTCGGGCTTTTATTTTTAAGCCCAAGCCCAATCGAAGAGTTCGAAATCCTGATCCAACTGTTTCAAGTGAGCGTGCGTGCGTGTGCGCGCGCGCGTGTGAGAGAGAGAGGCCTGCGTGAGAGAGAGAGAGAGGGGGGGGGGGTGTGCGCGCATGAGAGAGAGAGAGAGAGAGAGAGAGAGAGAGAGAGAGAGAGAAGAGGTTTGTGTGTGTATGAGAGAGAGAGAGGGGGGGTGTGTATGAGAGAGAGAGAGAGAGAGAGAGAGAGAGTGAGTGAGTCATGACATATTGGTGCTGTCGATGAGAGACAACACAGTTGAACAGTTTTGTGAATGAAAGAGACAAAGATGTCTTTGGACTTTTCATGACTCAAGCACACACAACATGTGATGCGTAAGCTAGCTTAGTGTACCCTCTCTCTTTGATAGGTGAAGAGGGGAAGGAGAGGACTGTGTCGGCATGGAGATCGGCCAAAAGGTCATTCCAAATCCAATAATTAAGCAAAGCAAGAGAGTAGTTAATCTTGCTATTTAAACACACGCAACATGAGATAAAATTGAATTAATCAAAGAGGTTAAATCACAAGCTAGCTTTGGCCTTTATCAATCAGGAACGCTTATTTGTTTAGGAAATTAATTAGTCAAATCCACGTTTTAATTTATTAAGCCATGATTCTGTTCCAGAGTGAATTGTGGACACAAGAGGCCTAATGAAAATTAGAGCACAAGATGACAGAGTGGAGTTTTTGTTTTATTAGTCACTCACCATAGGGCTCTCACTTTAGATGTGGTGCTACCAAAATATCTCCCCTCTCATGTCACATGTCACTGACAATAGTACTCTCAAAGGACTCAAGCTGCTGGCAACTTTTTCACTTGGCTTTGGCTCTCACACGCTCGTTCTCTTGCAAGTTGATTTTCAGATCGTTTATTAGAATCTGATATCACAAATTTCTTGTAGGGCCTTCAATGTCGGAAGAATACTTGAATGGTCTTCGTCTTTCTCTTTCAGTGTCGCGTCTTACAAAATTCCAGCTAATCGCCTTCTTATCGAATTTATATGTGTAAATGATCAAAACACAAAACTAGTATACATAATTTCATAAGTGACTTGCAAGTAGTTTTCTATTTCATAATTTCTTAAAGGATGAAATGCTTGAAACTGTTGGGAATATGAAGAATATATGTGAATCTTTGAATTGAATTACGGCGAGATCCCTTGATCGAATCAATGGATGATGGTTGGAGTCTGTTCTACTTCCATTGGGGATGAACGTGGTATATTCACATGTTCAATTCCGACTTTGAATGAATGAGATATTCAAGTCTAAAGTTTGCCTAATTCAAAATCAAAATGGGACAAAAGGTAACTAAAAGCATTTAGTCCCACATTGGCCATGGGATGGAAGTTTGAAGTGTTTAAATAGAGAAAAATGGGAACAAAGGGTGTGCCTTTGGGTACTTGGAGTTTTCACGCGCGATTGGGAGGAAACCATGCTTGCACATGCGCGCGCCGCCACCGCTGGCAGTGGCGACCGACCGGTGTCGGTGCGTGTTCGGGTCTGGGTCTGGGTGCAGGTGCGCTACCCGGTCCGATTCTTTTTGAATCAGGTCTCACGAGTATGGGTTACCTACCCGCTCCACCATCCAGATCCGAACCGCCCCGCGCAACGGCTGTCAGCCAACCACCGCGGACGGTTGGGCGATTGATGCGGTTGAATCACGAGTATGGGTCACCTACCCGCTCCGCCATTGCTACGGTTGAAATGAACCGTTGCAACGGTTCAGACCGAACCATTGCAACTGTTGGGTTCAGAGCATTTTACCCCTCCCGGAACGCTATAAATAGCGCTCCATTTTCCCAACTCAGAACACACCAACATCAGAACAATCTCTGCATTCTGAAGTGACTTCTTCTTCTCTCTCTGTCTTGAAGTGACTTCCAAACATGAAGTGGGAAATCTGCAACTCGGTTTCCAAAACAAGTGGGAATTTTGCAACTCAGATTCCGAAGCAACTTCCAAGAGATTCTGCAAAATTCGTTCTGAAAGAGGGCTCAGAAAATTCAACAGATTCTTAGTAGAATTATTTTCTGAATCTGGGACTTCCGAAGAAGAATATTCTTCTACCTTCTCCCTTCCTCTACAGTGGTGCTCCTCCAAAGTAAAGACAAATATTCTCCCGAAATTTGTCTTAGTCCCGCTGCTTGTCTTAGTCCCGCTGTTTCAATAATAAGGTACTGGTTAACTACGGTTCGACCGTACGGTGATTTGGTAGTGCTATCCAAATACCGTGAAGGAGTGTTGTATCTTGGGAGACCAGCGTCTAGTAACCCGTTAGCACCGGAGCGGGGGACGTAATTATCTTAAGGAGATTCACTTTAAGCGTACCTCACTCCAAGTACTGTATAAGTGAATTAATTTCTTTATACAGGGAATATAATGATATTCAGTATATTGAGACTGATTTATACCAGTCTAATTGGTGTTTAACCAAGGAAGGAAATTGAAAGGTGGTTCTTAAATTAAGGAACGTTCTATTGAACGAAAAACCTCCCACCTGATATTAACCGACCTGGCCAATTAGATCAGTGATATTTCAGTGATATTGATTAGTTGTCAGATTGATCCTAGAAACCAACAATCTTAAGACAATTATTATATTGAAGTTTCTTACTTCTGTTCTGCTTGAAATTGCAGAAAATGTCTGAGACTAATCAAGACAGCTCAAGCAAGGCACCAAACATGTAGCTACAAGCTTTGATGCCTACTCCACTTCCTAACCCGAAGCCAGAGAAGCCAGAAAAATTTGATGGTACAGAATTCAAGAGGTGGCAACAGAAGATGCTCTTCTACTTGACCACTCTGCATCTGGCCAAATTCCTGCAAGAAGATCCACCAGAACCCGTAACTGATCGGGACTCAGTCTTTGCAGTCGATGCATGGACTCAAGGTGACTTCCTTTGTCGAAACTATATTTTAAATGGACTGGATGACTCTCTTTATAATGTCTACAGTCATATCACAACGGCAAAGAAGTTATGGGCCAGTCTTGATAAGAAATACAAGACTGAGGATATTGGTACCAAGAAGTTCGTCGTAGGACGATTTCTGGAGTACAAGATGGTGCACAACAAGACTGTGATCAGTCACGTGCAAGAGTTCTAACTTATCTTGCACGAGATAGAGGCCGAAGGTATGATTCTACCTGAAAGTTTTCAGGTTGCTACTATCGTGGAGAAACTCCCACCTGCGTGGAGAGATTTCAAGAACTACCTGAAGCACAAGAGAAAGGAGTTGAAGTTGGAAGATCTCATTGTGAGGCATCGAATTGAGGAGGACAACTGAAAGTCCAAGAAAAGGAGCAATAAGAACTTCCATGAAGCCAAGGCCAATGTGATCGAAGACTCAAAGGGGAAAGCGTCTACTTCCAAAGGCTTAAAGCGGAAGAAGACTGCCCAAGGGTATAAAGGCAAGGTCCAAGAAGGCAAGAACATGCGCTTCAAGGGAATCTGCTACATCTGCAACAAAGAAGGGCATAAGGCGAATGAATGTCGCAGCCGTCTCAAAAAGAATAAGAAGAACCATCCACAGGCAAACTTGACCGACCATGCGTCGCCAAGCCTTTCAGCTGTGGTGTCAGAAGTGAATCTGACAACCAACAATAAGGATTGGTGGGTAGACACTGGGGCTACTCGACACATCTGCTCTGAAAAATTATTATTCTCTGAATATCAAAAACTAGAGCAAGATGAGCAACTATTCATGGAAAACTCAGCCGTCTCCAAAGTTGAAGGAAAAGGCAAGGTCATCCTGAAGTGGACATCTGGGAAAGAACTTACTCTGAACGATGTGCTACATGTTTCAGATATCCGCAAGAATCTGATCTCTAGATCAATACTTAGTAAGAAAGAATTTAGAATGTTTTTGAATCAGATAAATTTATACTTGCTAAGGGTGGGATGTATGTGGGAAAGGGTTATCTTATTGATGGACTTTTTGAAGCCAATGTTGCAGTGGTGGACAAAAAGTCTGTGTATTTGTACCTAAAGCTTATAAATAAAGGAAAATCTTCTGTTTATTTTCTTGAGTCTCATACTTTATGAAATGCTAGATTAGGGCATGTAAATTACAAGTCATTAAAAAATTTGTCTAATCTAAGATATATTTCTAAACTCAACTTGGAAGAAATTCGCAAGTGTGAGATTTGTGTTGAGGTCAAGTTAGCGAAAAAAATCATTTCACTCAATTGATCGAAATACAGAACCTTTAGGGTTAATTCATAGCGATCTATGTGACTTGAAGTTTATGCCAACTAGAGGCGGGAGAAAGTATTTTATTACTTTTATTGATGACTGTATAAGATATTGCTATGTGTATCTTTTAAACAGTAAGGATGAGGTAATGAATATTTTATAACATATAAAGGCGAAGTTGAGAATCAACTCAACAAGAATATCAAGATTCTAAAATCCGATAGAGGCGAAGAATATGAATTAAATGATTTTAGTGAGTTATGTGCTAAATTTGATATAATCCATCAAACAACAGCACCATATACTCCTCAGCAAAATGGAATTGCTGAACGGAAGAACAAAATTTTGAAGGAGATGGTCAATTCCATACTCATAATTCTGGAGCTCTGTAAAACTTGTAGGGGAAACTCTGTTAACTGCAAATTATATTCTAAATATAATACCCCACAAGAAACCTGGTCTTATACCATTTGAGTTATGGCATGGAAGGACACTTCCTACCATTACCTCAAATGTGGGGGTGCCTTGCAAAGGTGCTAGCACCATTACCTAAAAAGACTAAGTTAAGAGTAAGAACAATGAACTGTATATTCTTAGGTTATGCCTTGAACAGTAGTGCTTATAGATTTTGGTTCATAAATCAGAGATACCAGATATTCATGTAAACATGATTATCGAATCTAGAGATGTTGTGTTCTTTGAAGATATTTTTCCATATAAATGGGAAATAGATAAGACTTCTGGGAAAAGAACACATGAGATGGCGTTCAGGGACGAAAGCCCCGAGGAACCGATTGTTAATGCGGAAATTGAACCAAGAAAAAGTCAGAGATCTAGAATCTCAAAATCTTTTGGTCCAGATTTCATAGCATACGCTATTGAAAGCGAGCCTCAAACATTTAAAGAGGCTATGTCTATCCCAGAAGCACAAATGTGGAAAGAAGGTATAATAGCGAAATAGAATCCATACTAAGTAATCATACTTGGGAATTGGCAAACTTGCCTCATGACAGTAAACCAATTGAGTGTAAGTGAATTTTCAAAATAAAATTAAAACCCGATGGATCTATCGATAAGTACAAGGCTAGATTAGTAGCCAAGGGTTATCGACAAAAGAAAGGACTTGACTACTTCGATACTTATTCACCAGTAATAAGAATAACCTCCAATCGGATGTTGATTGCAATTGCAGTATTGCATAACTTAGATATCCATCAAATGGATGTCAAGACTGCATTCTTAAATGGTGAATTAAATGAAGAAATATATATGGAGCAACCTGAAGGATTTATAGTCAAGGGCCAAGAACACAAAGTATGTAAATTGATAAAATCCTTATACGGTCTAAAGCAGGCTCCAAAACAATGGCATGAGAAATTTGATAGTGTCATGATCAAAGATGGATTCGCTATCAATGAATGCGATAAGTGTGTTTACACTAAAACAGTTGAAAATGCATGTATCATTATTTGTCTTTATGTAGACGACATGTTGATACTTGAGACTAATATTGAAATTATTAAGTCCACTAAAAGAATGTTATCCAACAGTTTTGACATGAAGGATCTGGGGGTTGCTGATGTGATTTTAGAAATTAAAATCACCAGAACACCAGATGAAATCAGTCTATCTTAATCTCACTACGTGAAGAAGATGATAGAAAGATTCAAGAATCATGGGATAAAAGAGAATATTAATCCTTTTCTCCCACACATCCACCTTCATGAGAATACAGGAACTGGAATACGCCAGTTGGAGTATTCTCAGATTATCGAAAGTCTAATGTATTTGATGAATTGCACTAGACCCGATATTGCTTACGCTGTAAGTTAAGCAGATACACTAGCAATCCTAGTGATCAACATTGGACTGCTCTACTACAAGTATTGTGTTATGTATCACATTCCAAGGAATATGCCTTGAGATATAGACAGTATCCATCTGTACTTGAAGGATACAATGATACTAATTGGATTGTAAATTCTGAGGAATCAAAATCAACTAACGGATACGTATTTACTTTAGGAGGAGCAGCGGTATCTTGAAAATCTTCCAAACAAACATGTATTGCCCGTTCCACTATGGAATCGGAATTCATAGCCTTAGATAAGGCCGGAAAAGAAGCAGAATGGCTTCGACAATTTTTAAAAGATATACCATTATGACAAAAGCCAGTGCCCGCTATATGCAGACACTGCGATAATCAAGTAGCTATATCTAGGGCACAAAATGTTATATACAACGATAAGTCTAGACATATTCGTAGTAGACATAATAATGTTAAGCAGTTGCTCTCAAATGAAATTATCTCTATTGACTTTATCTCGTCAAAAGATAATTTAGCGGATCCGCTTACTAAAGGTTTAAGTGGAGAGCGTATAAACTGCGCATCGAGGGGAATGGGTCTAAAAGCCTAACCTTACCGAGTCAGCTTAATGGAAACCTCACTTAGCAACTGGAGATCCCACAGATTAAGTTCAAGAGGAAAAACTAGTTATGATTGACTCACCAAGTAAGCACTTGGGAGCTTGACTCCAATCCATTCCTAAGGTGCACATAAGTGCTTTCTATAAGTGGATTAAGGATAAACTTAACGTTTTTAATGATGCCTATATCTTGTTACTAAACAAGTAGAGTAGAGTAGACTACTCTTAATAGGACGATCACCTATGTGAGTATAGGTTGGGTCGGCTCTTTGGGAATTTCTATGGAGGCTGTTAATCCCTAAAGATACTCTCTGAAACCAAGAATGTTCAGGGCCAAAATGGACACAATCGAGAACCAAAGTTAATTTGAAAAGTTACTGTGTGAAGCTTGTTGACTTGGCTTACACTAACGGCTAACAGTTCAAGACCTAGTTCACTGATTAGCCAGTAAGTCCGATAAAGTTTTCGCTATGAAAAGTTCAAGACCTAGTTCACCTATCCTGATGCAGTTTCTTTTCTAAGGTACCTTTCACAATAGAGTCAGTCTCTTTGTGTGTCAATTCCTTGAATCTCCATTCATTGTAGGGGATTGTTGGGAATATGAAGAATATATGTGAATCTTTGAATTGAATTACGGCGAGATCCCTTGATCGAATCAATTGGATGATGGTTGGAGTGTGTTCTCCTTCCATTGGGGATGAACATGGTATATTCACATGTTCAATTCCGACTTCGAATGAATGAGATATTCAAGTCTAAAGTTTGCTTAATTTAAAGCCAAAATGGGACTAACGGTAGCTAAAAGCATTTAGTCCCACATTGACCATGGGATGGAAGTTTGAAGTGTTTAAATAGAGAAAAATGGGAACAAAGGGTGTGCCCTTTGGGTACTTGGAGTTTTCGCGCGCGATTGGGAGGAAACCATGCCCGCACATGCGCGCGCCGCCGCCGCTGGCGGCGGCGGCAGCAGCCGGCCGGCGCCAGGTCCGGGTCTGGGTCTGGGTGCAGGTGCGCTACCCGGTCCGGTTCTTTTTGAACCAGGTCTCACGGGTATGGGTTACCTACCTGCTCGAGATTTTGGAAAATTCGTTCTGAAAGAAGGCTCAGAAAATTCAACAGATTCTTTAGTAGAATTGTTATTTGAATCTGGGACTTCTGAAGAAGAATATTCTTCTACCCTTCTTCCTTCCTCTACAGTGGGTGCTCCTCCAAAGTAAAGACAAATATTCTCCCGAAATTTGTCTTAGTCCCGCTGCTTCAATAATCCTGTGAAGGTACTGGTTAACTACGGTCGCTGCTTCAATAATCCTGTGAAGGTACTGGTTAACTACGGTTCGACCGTACGGTAATTTGATAGTGCTATCCAAATACCGTGAAGGAGTGTTGTATCTTGGGAGATTAGCGTCCAGTAACCCGTTAGCACCGGTGCGGGGACGTAATTGTCTTAAGGAGATTCACTTTAAGCGTACCTCACTCCAAGTACTGTATAAGTGAATTAATTTCTTTATACAGGGGTTATACTGATATTCAGTATATTGAGACTGACTTATACCAGTCTAATTGGTGTTTAACCAAGGAAGGTAATTGAAAGGTGGTTCTTTAATTAAGGAACGTTCTATTGAATGAAAAACCTCCCACCTGATATTAACCGACCTGGCCAATTAGATCGGTGATATTTCAGTGATATTGATTAGTTGTCAGATTGATCCTAGAAACCAACAGAAACATGTGTACTGTTAGGGGCGTGTTGTGAAATTCTCATGAATGATGGAACTTTCATAGTGACCCCCTGAAATTTAACATCGTTAATTTTTTTCATCCAAATCAGTCACATACGTTGCACGTGGTTGACTTAATTCCTCTAATTATTCTAGTAATTCAATTTTTAAATTAAATGATATTAATTTTAATTTTTCTTTATAAGAAAATCCTAAGTAGTAGAGAGGAGGAAGAGAGGAAAATGAGATGGTGGTGATGATAATGATGGTGGAAAGGAGGACAAGGGGAAGGTGGAGAGGGGGAGGAGACAAGTTTAGGTTAATAGGTTAGGTAAGAGCATTGGAGGTAGTGGGTTGAGTAGGAGGAGGAGGTCGTGGTGTTGGTGGAATTGAGGAGGTGGTGTAGGTGGTGATGGTGGTGGTGATGGGTTTGAGAAGGAGATGACAATGTGAAATTTAGGAGGGGTTAGCGGTGGTGGATTTGAAGAGGAGGTGGAGGACGTTGTGGTGGTGGCGGATTTGAAGATGAGAGGAAAGAGGAGGAGACGATGGTGGTGGTCTTGGTGGAGGAGGAGGATGAGGTGCTAGGTCTGGGTGCGGGTGCGCTACCCGGTCCGGTTCTTTTTGAACCAGGTCTCACGGGTATGGGTTACCTACCTGCTCGAGATTCTGCAAAATTCGTTCTGAAAGAAGGCTCAGAAAATTCAACAAATTCTTTAGTAGAATTGTTATTTGAATCTGGGACTTCCGAAGAAGAATATTCTTCTACCCTTCCTCCTTCCTCTACAGTGGGTGCTCCTCCAAAGTAAAGACAAATATTCTCCCGAAATTTGTCTTAGTCCCGCTGCTTCAATAATCCTGTGAAGGTACTGGTTAACTACGGTTCGACAATACGGTGATTTGGTAGTGCTATCCAAATACCGTGAAGGAGTGTTGTATCTTGGGAGACTAGCGTCCAGTAACCCGTTAGCACCGGTGCGGGGGACGTTATTGTCTTAAGGAGATTCACTTTAAGCGTACCTCACTCCAAGTACTATATAAGTGAATTAATTTCTTTATACAAGGGTTATACTGATATTCAGTATATTGAGACTGACTTATACCAGTCTAATTGGTGTTTAACCAAGGAAGGTAATTGAAAGGTGGTTCTTTAATTAAGGAACGTTCTATTGAACGAAAAACCTCCCACCTGATATTAACCGACCTGGCCAATTAGATCGGTGATATTTCAGTAATATTGATTAGTTGTCAGATTGATCCTAGAAACCAACAGAAACATGTGTACTGTTAGGGGCGTGCTGTGAAATTCTCATGAATGATGGAACTTTCATGGTGACCCCTGAAATTTAACACCGTTAATTTTTTCATCCAAATCAGTCATATACGTTGCACGTGGTTGACTTAATTCCTCTAATTATTCTAGTAATTCAATTTTTTAAATTAAATGATATTAATTTTAATTTTTCTTTATAAGAAAATCCTAAGTAGTAGAGAGGAGGAAGAGAGGAAAATGAGATGGTGGTGATGATAATGATAGTGGAAAGGAGGACAAGGGGAAGGTGGAGAGGGGGAGGAGACAAGTTTAGGTTAATAGGTTAGGTAAGAGCGTTGGAGGTAGTGGGTTGAGTAGGAGGCGAAGGAGGAGGAGGTCGTGGTGTTGGTGGAATTGAGGAGGTGGTGTAGATGGTGATGGTGGTGGTGATGGCTTTAAGAAGGAGGAGATGACAATGTGAAATTTAGGAGGGGTTAGCGGTGGTGGATTTGAAGAGGAGGTGGAGGACGTTGTGGTGGTGGCGGATTTGAAGATGAGAGGAAAGAGGAGGAGACGATGGTTGTGGTTTTGGCGGAGGAGGAGGATGAGGTGGCGGTGAATTTTTCTTTAAAAAATAAAAATAAATAAGTGTAGGCGGGTCACATGTTGTACATATATCTTTTAACGAAAAAGTTAGTGGTGTTTAGTTCAGAAGGTCAATGGCAGCGTAAAGATGTTTCCCGTAATTTACCCTTTCTGAAAAATGTGACATTATAAAAAAAAAGAAGAGAAAGATAACAAAGAAATGAAATGTCATAAAGTTAACTGAATTATTCTATATCTGAAAGAGAAAAGGGAAGCAAGTCACGTGTGATGTGCATATATTACCAAATCTATGACATATATGAGCTTAATCAGTATATTTGAAGCAAGATTTCTGGTCCCATTTTGTGGACATATCTGAGAGACAGAGAGAAAGAGAGTTTGGTGGGGCCAGAGATTTATTCTATATGCAACTGTGCACACACACACAGAGAGAGGGCGGGGGGAGAGTTTGTGAGGTCAGAGATTTATTCTGGGCCTGTTTGGTTAAGGGTGGAAGTAAGGAAGTGAGGAATTGAGGAAGTGGTAATAATTCCTTTTGAAACTTGGGAATTGGTTAGTAAGTTTTCCGGTGTTTGGATGTTGTTGAGAAGTGTGGTTTGGAAAATGTTTTGTCTTTTTCGGTGTTTGGATGGTAATGTGAAAGTGGAAGTGGAAAAGTTGACCACAAAGTTGACCGTAAAATAATATTAAAATAAAAATTAATTAAGAAAAATAAAAAATGGATTGTAATTAGAATGCAAGTGAGATTTACATGATCAAAAAATTAACTGTTTTGTGCTACAACTTATTACAAATGAGATTTACATGACGACAAAATTAACTGTAGCACTCTGGAAGTGAGAAAATGATTGTGTAAAAGAGAAAAGAGAAAAGGAAAAAGGGTTTTTTATTTTTCTTTTCCGGTATTTGGATAGAGAGGAAAGTGAGCAATTATACTGCCCTATTTCCTTACTTCTGCCCACTTCCTTGCAACCAAACAGCCCGCAACTGTGCAGAGAGAGAGAGAGAGAGAGAGAGAGAGAGAGAGAATTTGGTGGGACCAAAAATTTATTCTTGCACGTGGGGGGCGGGGGGGGGCGGGGGGGGGGGGGGGGGGGTGGGGTGTTGTGCGTGGGAGAGAGAGAGAGAGTTAGGTGGGGTCAGAGATTTATTCTATGTGCAAGTGCGCAGAGAGAGAGAGAGAGACTTTGGTGGGGTTAGAGATTTATTCCACGTGTAAGTGTACCACAGGTCACTAGTCACAATGAAGGAAGGGTGAGAAAGAAACACAAACAATCAAGTTAGACACAGCGAGCATCGGAGATATCATCCGTTCTAATCTCACGGAGTGAATGGATCACCTAATCTTCCTTAGATTTTTATGCAAAAGAAAAGAATAAGAAGCTCCTCATAATCTCTCTATATTCTTTGACTGCAGGGTGCAAAATTCAACTTGTTGGACCCAAAGAGTCCATGTTCTTTATTTAGGAAATTAATTAGTCTAATCCACGTTTTAATTTATCAAGCCATGAATCTGTTTTCCAAGCCCCTTTTCCAGAACGAATTGTGGATACATGAGGTCTAATGAAAATTTGAGCACAAGATGACAGAGTGGAGTTTTTTTTTTATGTTCTCACTTACTTAAGATGTAGTAGTACTGCCAAAATTCTCTCATCTCTCTCACACACTCACTCCCTCTCTCTCTCTCCACCTTTTATCAATTTTGGCTACACAAAAGTGACAAAACAATAGATGTCAATAGTATTGTGAGGATCTTTGCAGGTCCAATATTATTCAGATGGTAATGATTAGATAAAACTGCGAGAAGTCTTAAATTCAAATTCAAGCTCAATTTATGTACGTTGGTTCAAGAAAAAAAATGAGAATATAAAGGTGATCATAATAATAAAATAAATAAAAAAATATTTTTACAGCAAGACATATCAGACTAATCTGAAACTCACATTTCACCAAGATCTCATCCTTAGACTGTAGTAAAGAGAAATGCATCACTCATTCATGCTGACGTGGCTGAGTAGATAATTAATCCATCAGCATTTATTATTTCTTTTTTATTATAGAAGCATCACACTCTTCCTCGTGTAATTTTAACTTATTCGAGCCGATAGGGGGGGGGGGGGGGGGGGGGGGGTGTGAATACAATTAACATGCACACAACCAGATTGATCATTCACTCAGGGTTCTTAATTTAGAAATTCGCCCTATCTGCTTGTGTTATATTGTTTTTGGAAAGAATGTAATATAATAAACAGATCGTGCCAATTTCTGAATTAAAAATCCTGAATGTATGTCCCCTGAGTGAATGTATGTCCTTCTCCACATCCAATATCTAATTTGGCTTAATTAATTAATTGGACCCCTCAGAGATTGAGTTGGCATCAGCTGAGATATCATTTCTTAACGTTCATCCCTTTTAAAATAAGCTAAAATGTTGATCTTAATTAAAACCGAAGAAAGGGAGGTTTTTCGTGACTCTTATAGAAACTGTATCCATCTACCTATTGTTAGAGATATCAATGACAACACGTGATCCATGTGAAAGACACCCCTCATGAAATCAATCAGATCCTAAAATCTCTCCATGATTATAGGAACACATGGGACATTCATGCACCATGTGTTTTTCATTCTTTCTCTCAGTCAATATTTTCCTATTATTTCTCTCAGTCAATGTTTTCCTATTGTATCTCCTAAATCAGTGTAAACATGTGACCAATATGTGTATATAAATACAACCAAGAACCATAGCTAATGGTATCTTGTCTTTATACAAATAAGTCTTCTTCTTATTGTTTATCTTGGTATCAGAGCAACTCCTGTACCATGTCGAGTATTTCCTCTTCATCTTCCCTCACCTCCATCCAAACACTTGCATCCATGGTTACTCCCAATCCCAACATCACTCACTTTCTAAATGTCAAACTCGACAAGGAAAACTATCTGCTGTGGCGTTCTCAGTTCCTTCCTCTTCTCAAGCTCCACGATCTCGAAGGCCTCGTCGACGGAACCTCTCTATGTCCGGTCCGGTTCCTTCCTTCTACCGAGAAGGATGCTCAGCCCACTATCAATCCAGAATACACTCGCTGGATCAAGCTTGATCAGATGCTCTTATGTTGGCTTATCTCCTCGCTCACTGAGGCTGTTCTGCTCATGTCGTCGGCCTCACCACATCTCGTGATGTGTGGTGCTCTCTGGAGCGAATCTTTGCGTCATCCTCCAGAGTTAGAGTGCAGCAACTCAAATATCAGCTGCACACCGTCAAGATGGGCACCTCTTCTATGTCAGAGTATATCCAGTCTGTCAAATCCATCGTGGACAACCGGGCGACAGTGGCTAATTCAGTTGCCAACTCTGACCTCGTCTCTACTTTACTCAGTGGTCTGTCTCCCGAATATGACTCGTTTGTCACCTCCGTCAACACACGAGTCGACCTTGTACTGTCAGAAGAACTCATCGGCCTCATGCTTAGCCAGGAGATTTATCGTGATTGTGCTATCACTTCACCAGACTCCACAACCCTTATCTCCCTTTCTCCTGCGGTTCATTCTGTTTCCCGCACTCCAAGCTACCATTCAGCTCCATCTTTTTTTCGTGGACGTGGCCGAGGCAGGGAGCGCGGTTATGGTCATGGACATTCCTTCTTACCGTCACATCAGTCCACCGGTGGTCGACCTCAATGCCAGATCTGCAATCGTTTTGGCCATTATGCTAACAAATGCTACAATCGTTATGATGATTCGGCTAGCCCAACTGCTCTTCTCCACTCTTATGGGAATAGTCCAGTTGATTCCAACTGGTATGTTGACTCCGGAGCCACTCATCACCTAACGGCTGACATTGCGAATCTGGCGGCTCACTCCGAATATCAAGGACCCGATAGAGTTCGCATAGGACAGATTTGCCTATCCGAGCTACTGGTGCTTCTTTATTGTGTTCTCCTGTTTCTTCCTTTGTCTTGAAAAACCTTTTACATGTTCCTGATATCACCAAAAATCTTCTGTCTGTTAGTCAATTTACTGCTGATAATAAAGTCCTTCTTGAATTTCACCCTGACTCTTGTTTTATCAAGGATCTCTCTACTCGAAAAACTCTACTGCGGGGACAACTTAAGGACGGTCTGTATGTCTTCTCCCTGGGGAATCATAACTTCACCGCCTCTCCCCAGGCTCTTCTCGGTGAGCATGCATCTTCCTCCGTCTGGCATGAGCGTCTAGGTCATCCCTCCACCAGAGTTGTCTCCAGTGTTTTATCTCAGCATCAACTTCCTTTCCTCCCTGACCGTGCTGGTACCCCTCTCTGCATCCCCTGTCAGTAAGGAAAAAGTCACCATCTTCCCTTTTCGTCATCTTCCACGATTGCTACTGCTCCTTTAGAGCTTATTCACTCCGATCTATGGGGTCCGTCTCCTGTGTCCGCTGTAAGTGGTCATTGCTATTATATTAGCTTTATAGATCACTATAGTAAGTATGTTTAGCTTTATCCTTTGATAAATAAAATTGATGCTTTCTCCATTTTTCTTGAGTTCAAAATTCATGTAAATTTTTTTTTTGGGCGTCCATTAAAGCACTCCAAACTGATGGTGGTGGCGAGTTCATCAAATTTAAACCTTACTTGTCTTCTCAGGGTATCGCTCATCGCTTATCCTGTCCACACATTAGTGCCCAAAACGGTACCGCCGAAAGAAAGCACCGCCACCTTATCGAGACCGGCCTTACTCTTCTGGCTCGGTCAAATGTTCCATTTCATTACTGGCCCTATGCTTTCCAAACTGCCTCATTTCTCGTCAATAGAATGCCCACCCCCGTCCTCCATAATCTCTCTCCCTACCAGAAATTATTTCATAAATTACCTAACTATCTTTCCTTACGAATTTTTGGTTGTGCTTGCTACCCTCATCTGCGTCCATACCAAACTCATAAGTTTAGTTTTCGGTCCACTCAATGTGTCTTCTTAGGTTATTCGGCTTCGCATAAAGGTTATCAATATTTGTATGTCCCCTCTGGTCGTATTTACATCTCTCAGGATGTTGTGTTCGACGAATCTTCCTTTCCTTTCCATTCTCCTCAGCCCTCCCTCTCTCCCCCTACTCCCACGCCTTCACCACCGATCCCCATCTCCATGCCTCTGTTATCTTCCATTGTTCCAGTCCCCTCTTCTCATGCGGGCCCCACCATTGACTCTTCTCCTCCTCCACCACCTCCATCACACTCTCTTTCTCCATCACCTCCACCAGCACCCGCTAATGAGTCCTCCTCGTCCTCATCCTCAGGCTCTCCCAGTCCCCCTCCTATCAGGACCCACCATATAGTCACCAGAACACAGGATAACACCAGAACACCAAAAGTCTGACTAGCCACCCTGTAATACCCCGTTCCCGGAATACGTACTTAGTTGCGTATTCAGTTTTTCGATCGTATTTTTCGAATTACTTCCTGTATTTGACCGATTTCAGTTTTAAAAATCATTTTCCAATATTATATATTTTCTATGATTTTCTGGAATTTTCCTGAATTTAATTAAATATTTTCAAAAAACGGTGTCGACCAGTGCCGCTGATCGATTCTCGGATTTTATTTCACAATCAGCTAGGAATTTCTAGAAGGTCCTTTAGACTTTATTTCTTAGAATCATATTTTCTATCTAAATACTTTTCTGAGAATTTTATGAATTTATGAAATTTCCAACGGAGTCGGTAGATAACTGATTCCGGGATTTTTAGTTTTAAAAACTATAAATTATTTCTCCAAACGAATTTCACCATGAGTCTTAAAATAATATTCTTGATTTTTAGTAAATTTTGCGAGTCGTTCCGAGATACTTGAATTCGGACGATTTGGTATTTTCCGAAATGTTTTCCACATCCCCGACTTAAACCTGGGTATCAGTCTTTTCAACAGTTTCATTTCTTGATTCCAAGAAAATATCTTCTCTCACAATTTCTTTTCCTTTTTCCTTTTCTTTAATTCTTTCCTTCCTCCACAAGCCAAGCTTTTTTTAATTTTCCAATTTTCCAAAATTCCAATTTTCCTCTCCACACAACTCCCACCTACCTCCACCATTAATGCCCCTCTTTCTCTCTCTCTCCATGGCCGGCCAAGTGGCCAAGAGAGGGACACTCATCCCCTCCTCCACTTTGCAAAAAGCCCCCTCTCATCTTGTAATACCCCGTTCCCGGAATACGTACTTAGTTGCGTATTCAGATTTTCGGTCGTATTTTTTCGATTTGTTTCTGTATTTATTCTGTATTATGAATTCCTTATATGACTGTTTTGTCTTGGATTTGGATTCGTGGATTCGGAGTCAGCCCTAGTCTGAACCGAAGGCCCGATCCTAGAGTATTACTCGATTTAGACATTCTGATAATTAGAATTGACCATTTTAGTTTTAAATATCATTTTCCAATATTATATATTTTCTATGATTTTCTAGATTTTTCTGGAATTAAAATGAAAGTCTCCAAAACCGGTGTCGGCCAGTGCCGCTGACCGATTCCTAGATTTTTAATTCTCAAACAGTTTGGAATTTCATGATGGTCCTTTAGGCTTTATTCCTTAGAATCATATTTTCTACCTACATTCTTTTTCTGAGGATTTTATGATTTTATGAAAATTCCAACGGAGTCGGTAAATTATTGATTCCAGGATTTTTAGTTTTAAAACTATAAAGTATTTCTTCGAACGGATTTCACTATGATACTTAGTATAATATTCTTGATTTTGATAATTATTTCGGGTCGTTCCGAGATACTTGAATTTCGGACGATTCCGGCATTTCCGAAATGTTTTCCGCATCCATGATTTAAACCCGGGAATCAGCCTTTTCAATATTTTCATCTTTCAAGTCAAAGAGAAATATCTTCTCATTGTAATTTCTTTTCTTTTTCCTTTTCCTTTTTCCTTCCTCCACAACCACAAGCTTTTCTATTTTCCAAAAATCCCACTTCCTCCAAAATTCCAACACCACACACTTCCACCTACTTCCCCCATTAAATGCATTTCTCTCTCTCCTCATCCCATGGCCGGCCAAGTGGCCAAGAGAGGGACACTCACCTCACCTCCCCTTTTTGCAATTAAGCCCCTCTCTTCTATCTAAATTGCTCCCCTTCACAAAATCCCAATACTATATATATCCTTCCTTTACATTTCATTTCTTTTTTCATTCTCTTCATCAAGAGCCAAAGCCCTAGCCTTCACCATCTCCAATTCCTCTTCATCTCCACCACCTCAACAACTACTCCAACACTTTAGCTTCATCTTCTTCCTCCTTCATCACCATGGAAGCAACCACAATGGCATCAACAACACCAAAGGATAATCACCATCTCTACCTTTCCTCTTCTTCTTCATCATCAACCACCACCACTCCTTTTGGTAAGTAATTTCCCTCACCAAGACTTGTACAACTCTTAGTCTACTTATGTTTGCTTATTCTTGTTGATTTGTGTCTTCAATTCTTGTTATTTAGCCATCAAACACAAACCCTAGAAAATCTGTTCTGTTTACTGTTTCCAGACGATTAGTCGACTTGACCTAGCCATTAGTCGACTAACCCTTTCATTTGAAACTTAACCATTTTCTGGAAACACAGTTTTAGTCGACTAGACCAAATTACCAGTCGACTAGAGACCCTTAGTCGACTACACCCTTGACCCTAGTCGACTAACTTTCCTGAACCAAAACCTTAACTCTCTGTATCACAGTATTAGTCGACTTAGCCTAACTATCAGTCGACTTGTCATGTCTGTTAGTCGACTACCCCTATGACCCTAGTCGACTAACTTTTCCTGAATCAGAATATCAACTCTCTGGAACCCAGTATTAATCGACTATACCAGACTGTTAGTCGACTAACCCCTTTATTAGTCGACTACTCATCCTACCCTAGTCGACTAATTCTGTCTGTTGTTACAGTTATTTACCTTCTCAAACTTGGATCTTATACTTGGTTTATATGTTGTATATTATACTTCTTGACTTGTATCTTGACTAACATCATCTTCACTTCTCTCTTTCTCTCTCCTCTTCACTCTACATATATATATCATAGTTTATGGCGTGCCCGGATTTCGTGGATTTCGGATCTTTCGGCGCTTTGAGGTTTAGGCGAGTATTCTCACTCGCTACTTTCTTGTATGCGAGTAGTCTCGCCTCTATTTGAGTTTCTCGTTTCATCGGTCGATAAGTATTTCGCTTCTTATTTCCATATTCATGTATTGCACTACATTGCTTGTATTATGATAGCTTCATCTTGTGCTTGTACCATGCTTATGATATTCTTACTCCTTTGTCGTATACCATGCGTGGCAGACCCTTCGTGGTCGTTGAACACTAAGTTGCTTCTATGTTTCTACTTGCCATGTCAGACTTGTTAGTTTCATGTTCCTTTTAACACATGTATATCACCTGACCATCTAGTATGTTATCACCTGACTACCTGGCATGCCACTACCTTGCTAGACCCTCTGTTATGACATGACTGACCCGGACTATATCGATCTCATTGGTATGCATGTTACTTGATATACCACCACCTTGTCATGCTATCCTTTAAAACCAAGCATGATACACCTGACTTTGTAATTGTCATGTTTACGGGAATCCTGTCTTGTTTTATGGAACTAAGTGCCACACGGAACAAAGTGCCACACCTTGCTCGGTGGGGGCCACCTCTTGAATCCGTGGGGGCCACCTCTAGAATCCAATTATTACTGTTATGTCCAGTTATTTCCCGTAACCTGATAATTCTGTTAATAAACCATAAAAAGGACAACTTGTATGGGTATGGGAGGAAGTGATGGATGCCGGAATGATATCTTGCTTATAGTGATGGGATATAAAAGTATATATATATATATACATATATATATATGTACTGGCGGTAGTGAATCTGAATTATTGAATAGGGGGACTTTGGGCCTCCAAAGCCGGTTCCAGGTGTATGGAAACCACTATAAGAAGTTCTATCAGTTCTCCATCTACTTCCGTTAACAACCCTCGACTTGCTTATATATGGATGTATGTGGGTTGGCCGTACACCAGGTCACATACCGAGATATATGGGTCAGACGAGTAATAATAATAATAGGTGTTTCCTGTGACCCCAGTTATGATTACTGTTATGATTCCTGTTTTGATACCTGTTATGCACTCTTGTCACATCTGTTATGTATTCTTGTTATGACTACTTTGCAACTCTGATTCTATACGCTTAGATATTCGGTGGCATGAGATAACGGTATATAGATGAGGGTTTCCTTGTTTGGATTATTCCTTCGATGTACTAGTCTCATGGGACCGTAACCTAAGCGTATACAATCAATTTTGCTTGTGATCAGTTTTACTTCGGATTTCCTGTTTTACGATTGTTACGTTATACCCGTTCTTATATATACTTCATTTGTGTTCTAACCCTCCTGTCTTCTGTACTTGACTCTTGTACTCACCCTTGGCTCGCCACCTGGCTTTTGCATCCTACTCGCCTGGGGAGTTTCACTGACTCCCCTGGATTCTCATGTCCAGGTCCTGGAGCCCTGAGCGTGAGGATCTCCCCCTTTGCTGATCAGAGTAGCGCAGCGGAAGCGTGGATCCCCAGCCGACCTTTCAGAGCTCCATCCTTCCAGACCCCCTGTATGCCTCTCGAGTTTTCCCTTAGCAAACTCGTGAGTGCCCTTTTTCTATTCATACTTGTACTTTTCCTTGTACACTTGTATGTGAGCGCCCTTTTATGCTGTTCATATATGTATATCTCTTGTACTCTCGCATTTGCGCATATCTGTGATGTATTATTATTGTAATATTCATCACCTCTGGTGATAACTCTGTAATTGTATATATGTATGTGTTGGAATGTATAATGCACCATATGCTTCCGTACTCTGATTCTTGTCTGTACTGATGCTTAGCGTATATACGGGAGGGTAGTTCTGACCTACGTATATACGTTGCAGTGACGTCCCCGTATCGCCGGGATCGGGGCGTTACAGGATGGTATCAGAGCCTAGGCTCTAACTTCCTCAGTACGTCCAGAGGGCAAATTAATGGTAATGAAATTTGCAACTGGAATACATGAGTCTTGGTTATACATTCCAACTACAAGTGCGGAGTTATCTATTTCTTGACTATCCTTCCTTTGATTTCAAATCCCTCCTTGACTATCTTTCCTTTGATTCCAAATTCCTCCTATCCTTTCCCTGTTTTGGTTTTATGAAGCCTTTATGCTAACTTAAGATATGATTAGACTAGAGAGGTAGTGGCTGGTTCCGAATGAAGCTATTATGTGATCTCTTCGGTGAATTCTATGAAGCTTGGTATTCTCCAGATCGATCTTGATCTGGCTATCTTTCAGGAGTCAGCAGTCGGAATTCTCTACGAATATTCTACATTCTCTACTACATCGTTCAGGGTGATTGGTGCCTGGTATTCGGGATTCTTAATTATCGGCCTTCTTTATTATGCTCAGGACTATCAGGGTTTTCTTTATCTTCGGTATTCTGGCTTATTTATTTCACAGCCACGACATCAGCAGTATTATTCAGCATTATTCGAAGATTTATACAGCCGGAAGTGCGGAGGATGATTATTGTTCAGTCGACTTGAGAGCCCTACCTCTAGTGCTTCATATCTTAATTGGTATAGATTCCACCGCTGTCCCCTTTGTATTCAATTTACCCCCTTAACGAAATTGCGAGGACGCAATTTTTTGTAAGGTGGGTGGATTGTAATACCCCGTTCCCGGAATACGTACTTAGTTGCGTATTCAGATTTTCGGTCGTATTTTTTCGATTTGTTTCCTATATTTATTCTGTATTATGAATTCCTTATATGACTGTTTGTCTTGGATTTGGATTCGTGGATTCGGAGTCAGCCCTAGTCTGAACCGAAGGCCCGATCCTAGAGTATTACTCGATTTAGACATTCTGATAATTAGAATTGACCAATTTTAGTTTTAAATATCATTTTCCAATATTATAAATTTTCTATGATTTTCTAGATTTTTCTGGAATTAAAATGAAAGTCTCCAAAACCGGTGTCGGCCAGTGCCGCTGACCGATTCCTGGATTTTTAATTCTCAAACAGTTTGGAATTTCATGATGGTCCTTTAGGCTTTATTCCTTAGAATCATATTTTCTACCTACATTCTTTTTCTGAGGATTTTATGATTTTATGAAAATTCCAACGGAGTCGGTAAATTATTGATTCCAGGATTTTTAGTTTTAAAACTATAAAGTATTTCTTCGAACGGATTTCACTATGATACTTAGTATAATATTCTTGATTTTTGATAATTATTTCGGGTCGTTCCGAGATACTTGAATTTCGGACGATTCCGGCATTTTCCGAAATGTTTTCCGCATCCATGATTTAAACCGGGAATCAGCCTTTTCAATATTTTCATCTTTCAAGTCAAAGAGAAATATCTTCTCATTGTAATTTCTTTTCTTTTTCCTTTTCCTTTTTCCTTCCTCCACAACCACAAGCTTTTCTATTTTCCAAAAATCCCACTTCCTCCAAAATTCCAACACCACACACTTCCACCTACTTCCCCCATTAAATGCATTTCTCTCTCTCCCTCATCCCATGGCCGGCCAAGTGGCCAAGAGAGGGACACTCACCTCACCTCCCCTTTTTGCAATTAAGCCCCTCTCTTCTATCTAAATTGCTCCCCCTTCACAAAATCCCAATACTATATATATCCTTCCTTTACATTTCATTTCTTTTTCATTCTCTTCATCAAGAGCCAAAACCCTAGCCTTCACCATCTCCAATTCCTCTTCATCTCCACCACCTCAACAACTACTCCAACACTTTAGCTTCATCTTCTTCCTCCTTCATCACCATGGAAGCAACCACAATGGCATCAACAACACCAAAGGATCATCACCATCTCTACCTTTCCTCTTCTTCTTCATCATCAACCACCACCACTCCTTTTGGTAAGTAATTTCCCTCACCAAGACTTGTACAACTCTTAGTCTACTTATGTTTGCTTATTCTTGTTGATTTGTGTCTTCAATTCTTTTTATTTAGCCATCAAACACAAACCTAGAAAATCTGTTCTGTTACTGTTTCCAGACGATTAGTCGACTTGACCTAGCCATTAGTCGACTAACCCTTTCATTTGAAACTTAACCATTTTCTGGAAACACAGTTTTAGTCGACTAGACCAAATTACCAGTCGACTAGAGACCCTTAGTCGACTACACCCTTGACCCTAGTCGACTAACTTTTCCTGAACCAAAACCTTAACTCTCTGTATCACAGTATTAGTCGACTTAGCCTAACTATCAGTCGACTTGTCATGTCTGTTAGTCGACTACCCCTATGACCCTAGTCGACTAACTTTTCCTGAATCAGAATATCAACTCTCTGGAACCCAGTATTAGTCGACTATACCAGACTGTTAGTCGACTAACCCCTTTATTAGTCGACTACTCATCCTACCCTAGTCGACTAATTCTGTCTGTTTGTTACAGTTATTACCTTCTCAAACTTGGATCTTATACTTGGTTATATGTTGTATATTATACTTCTTGACTTGTATCTTGACTAACATCATCTTCACTTCTCTCTTCTCTCTCCTCTTCACTCTACATATATATATCATAGTTTATGGCGTGCCCCGGATTTCGTGGATTTCGGATCTTTCGGCGCTTTGAGGTTTAGGCGAGTATTCTCACTCGCTACTTTCTTGTATGCGAGTAGTCTCGCCTCTATTTGAGTTTCTCGTTTCATCGGTCGATAAGTATTTCGCTTCTTATTTCCATATTCATGTATTGCACTACATTGCTTGTATTATGATAGCTTCATCTTGTGCTTGTACCATGCTTATGATATTCTTACTCTTTGTCGTATACCATGCGTGGCAGACCCTTCGTGGTCGTTGAACACTAAGTTGCTTCTATGTTTCTACTTGCCATGTCAGACTTGTTAGTTTCATGTTTCCTTTTAACACATGTATATCACCTGACCATCTAGTATGTTATCACCTGACTACCTGGCATGCCACTACCTTGCTAGACCCTCTTGTTATGACATGACTGACCCGGACTATATCGATCTCATTGGTATGCATGTTACTTGATATACCACCACCTTGTCATGCTATCCTTTAAAACCAAGCATGATACACCTGACTTTGTAATTGTCATGTTTACGGGAATCCTATCTTGTTTTATGGAACTAAGTGCCACACGGAACAAAGTGCCACACCTTGCTCGGTGGGGGCCACCTCTTGAATCCGTGGGGGCCACCTCTAGAATCCAATTATTACTGTTATGTCCAGTTATTTCCCGTAACCTGATAATTCTGTTAATAAACCATAAAAAGGACAACTTGTATGGGTATGGGAGGAAGTGATGGATGCCGGAATGATATCTTGCTTATAGTGATGGGATATAAAAGTATATATATATATACATATATATATATATGTACTGGCGGTAGTGAATCTGAATTATTGAATAGGGGGACTTTGGGCCTCCAAAGCCGGTTCCAGGTGTATGGAAACCACTATAAGAAGTTCTATCAGTTCTCCATCTACTTCCGTTAACAACCCTCGACTTGCTTATATATGGATGTATGTGGGTTGGCCGTACACCAGGTCACATACCGAGATATATGGGTCAGACGAGTAATAATAATAATAGGTGTTTCCTGTGACCCCAGTTATGATTACTGTTATGATTCCTGTTTTGATACCTGTTATGCACTCTTGTCACATCTGTTATGTATTCTTGTTATGACTACTTTGCAACTCTGATTCTATACGCTTAGATATTCGGTGGCATGAGATAACGGTATATAGATGAGGGTTTCCTTGTTTGGATTATTCCTTCGATGTACTAGTCTCATGGGACCGTAACCTAAGCGTATACAATCAATTTTGCTTGTGATCAGTTTTACTTCGGATTCCTGTTTTACGATTGTTACGTTATACCCGTTCTTATATATACTTCATTTGTGTTCTAACCCTCCTGTCTTCTGTACTTGACTCTTGTACTCACCCTTGGCTCGCCACCTGGCTTTTGCATCCTACTCGCCTGGGGAGTTTCACTGACTCCCCTGGATTCTCATGTCCAGGTCCTGGAGCCCTGAGCGTGAGGATCTCCCCCTTTGCTGATCAGAGTAGCGCAGCGGAAGCGTGGATCCCCAGCCGACCTTTCAGAGCTCCATCCTTCCAGACCCCCTGTATGCCTCTCGAGTTTTCCCTTAGCAAACTCGTGAGTGCCCTTTTTCTATTCATACTTGTACTTTTCCTTGTACACTTGTATGTGAGCGCCCTTTTATGCTGTTCATATATGTATATCTCTTGTACTCTCGCATTTGCGCATATCTGTGATGTATTATTATTGTAATATTCATCACCTCTGGTGATAACTCTGTAATTGTATATATGTATGTGTTGGAATGTATAATGCACCATATGCTTCCGTACTCTGATTCTTGTCTGTACTGATGCTTAGCGTATATACGGGAGGGTAGTTCTGACCTACGTATATACGTTGCAGTGACGTCCCCGTATCGCCGGGATCGGGGCGTTACAGGATGGTATCAGAGCCTAGGCTCTAACTTCCTCAGTACGTCCAGAGGGCAAATTAATGGTAATGAAATTTGCAACTGGAATACATGAGTCTTGGTTATACATTCCAACTACAAGTGCGGAGTTATCTATTTCTTGACTATCCTTCTTTGATTTCAAATCCCTCCTTGACTATCTTTCCTTTGATTCCAAATTCCTCCTATCCTTTCCCTGTTTTGGTTTTATGAAGCCTTTATGCTAACTTAGATATGATTAGACTAGAGAGGTAGTGGCTGGTTCCGAATGAAGCTATTATGTGATCTCTTCGGTGAATTCTATGAAGCTTGGTATTCTCCAGATCGATCTTGATCTGGCTATCTTTCAGGAGTCAGCAGTCGGAATTCTCTACGAATATTCTACATTCTCTACTACATCGTTCAGGGTGATTGTGCCTGGTATTCGGGATTCTTAATTATCGGCCTTCTTTATTATGCTCAGGACTATCAGGGTTTTCTTTATCTTCGGTATTCTGGCTTATTTATTTCACAGCCACGACATCAGCAGTATTATTCAGCATTATTCGAAGATTTATACAGCCGGAAGTGCGGAGGATGATTATTGTTCAGTCGACTTGAGAGCCCTACCTCTAGTGCTTCATATCTTAATTGGTATAGATTCCACCGCTGTCCCTTTGTATTCAATTTACCCCCTTAACGAAATTGCGAGGACGCAATTTTTTGTAAGGTGGGTGGATTGTAATACCCCGTTCCCGGAATACGTACTTAGTTGCGTATTCAGATTTTCGGTCGTATTTTTTCGATTTGTTTCCTATATTTATTCTGTATTATGAATTCCTTATATGACTGTTTTGTCTTGGATTTGGATTCGTGGATTCGGAGTCAGCCCTAGTCTGAACCGAAGGCCCGATCCTAGAGTATTACTCGATTTAGACATTCTGATAATTAGAATTGACCAATTTTAGTTTTAAATATCATTTTCCAATATTATATATTTTCTATGATTTTCTAGATTTTTCTGGAATTAAAATGAAAGTCTCCAAAACCGGTGTCGGCCAGTGCCGCTGACCGATTCCTGGATTTTTAATTCTCAAACAGTTTGGAATTTCATGATGGTCCTTTAGGCTTTATTCCTTAGAATCATATTTTCTACCTACATTCTTTTTCTGAGAATTTTATGATTTTATGAAAATTCCAACGGAGTCGGTAAATTATTGATTCCAGGATTTTTAGTTTTAAAACTATAAAGTATTTCTTCGAACGGATTTCACTATGATACTTAGTATAATATTCTTGATTTTTGATAATTATTTCGGGTCGTTCCGAGATACTTGAATTTCGGACGATTCCGGCATTTTCCGAAATGTTTTCCGCATCCATGATTTAAACCCGGGAATCAGCCTTTTCAATATTTTCATCTTCAAGTCAAAGAGAAATATCTTCTCATTGTAATTTCTTTTCTTTTTCCTTTTCCTTTTTCCTTCCTCCACAACCACAAGCTTTTCTATTTTCCAAAAATCCCACTTCCTCCAAAATTCCAACACCACACACTTCCACCTACTTCCCCCATTAAATGCATTTCTCTCTCTCCCTCATCCCATGGCCGGCCAAGTGGCCAAGAGAGGGACACTCACCTCACCTCCCCTTTTTGCAATTAAGCCCCTCTCTTCTATCTAAATTGCTCCCCCTTCACAAAATCCCAATACTATATATATCCTTCCTTTACATTTCATTTCTTTTTTCATTCTCTTCATCAAGAGCCAAAGCCCTAGCCTTCACCATCTCCAATTCCTCTTCATCTCCACCACCTCAACAACTACTCCAACACTTTAGCTTCATCTTCTTCCTCCTTCATCACCATGGAAGCAACCACAATGGCATCAACAACACCAAAGGATCATCACCATCTCTACCTTTCCTCTTCTTCTTCATCATCAACCACCACCACTCCTTTTGGTAAGTAATTTCCTCACCAAGACTTGTACAACTCTTAGTCTACTTATGTTTGCTTATTCTTGTTGATTTGTGTCTTCAATTCTTGTTATTTAGCCATCAAACACAAACCCTAGAAAATCTGTTCTGTTTACTGTTTCCAGACGATTAGTCGACTTGACCTAGCCATTAGTCGACTACCCTTTCATTTGAAACTTAACCATTTTCTGGAAACACAGTTTTAGTCGACTAGACCAAATTACCAGTCGACTAGAGACCCTTAGTCGACTACACCCTTGACCCTAGTCGACTAACTTTTCCTGAACCAAACCTTAACTCTCTGTATCACAGTATTAGTCGACTTAGCCTAACTATCAGTCGACTTGTCATGTCTGTTAGTCGACTACCCCTATGACCCTAGTCGACTAACTTTTCCTGAATCAGAATATCAACTCTCTGGAACCCAGTATTAGTCGACTATACCAGACTGTTAGTCGACTAACCCTTTATTAGTCGACTACTCATCCTACCCTAGTCGACTAATTCTGTCTGTTTGTTACAGTTATTTACCTTCTCAAACTTGGATCTTATACTTGGTTTATATGTTGTATATTATACTTCTTGACTTGTATCTTGACTAACATCATCTTCACTTCTCTCTTTCTCTCTCCTCTTCACTCTACATATATATATCATAGTTTATGGCGTGCCCCGGATTTCGTGGATTCGGATCTTTCGGCGCTTTGAGGTTTAGGCGAGTATTCTCACTCGCTACTTTCTTGTATGCGAGTAGTCTCGCCTCTATTTGAGTTTCTCGTTTCATCGGTCGATAAGTATTTCGCTTCTTATTTCCATATTCATGTATTGCACTACATTGCTTGTATTATGATAGCTTCATCTTGTGCTTGTACCATGCTTATGATATTCTTACTCCTTTGTCGTATACCATGCGTGGCAGACCCTTCGTGGTCGTTGAACACTAAGTTGCTTCTATGTTTCTACTTGCCATGTCAGACTTGTTAGTTTCATGTTTCCTTTTAACACATGTATATCACCTGACCATCTAGTATGTTATCACCTGACTACCTGGCATGCCACTACCTTGCTAGACCCTCTTGTTATGACATGACTGACCCGGACTATATCGATCTCATTGGTATGCATGTTACTTGATATACCACCACCTTGTCATGCTATCCTTTAAAACCAAGCATGATACACCTGACTTTGTAATTGTCATGTTTACGGGAATCCTGTCTTGTTTTATGGAACTAAGTGCCACACGGAACAAAGTGCCACACCTTGCTCGGTGGGGGCCACCTCTTGAATCCGTGGGGGCCACCTCTAGAATCCAATTATTACTGTTATGTCCAGTTATTTCCGTAACCTGATAATTCTGTTAATAAACCATAAAAAGGACAACTTGTATGGGTATGGGAGGAAGTGATGGATGCCGGAATGATATCTTGCTTATAGTGATGGGATATAAAAGTATATATATATATACATATATATATATGTACTGGCGGTAGTGAATCTGAATTATTGAATAGGGGGACTTTGGGCCTCCAAAGCCGGTTCCAGGTGTATGGAAACCACTATAAGAAGTTCTATCAGTTCTCCATCTACTTCCGTTAACAACCCTCGACTTGCTTATATATGGATGTATGTGGGTTGGCCGTACACCAGGTCACATACCGAGATATATGGGTCAGACGAGTAATAATAATAATAGGTGTTTCCTGTGACCCCAGTTATGATTACTGTTATGATTCCTGTTTTGATACCTGTTATGCACTCTTGTCACATCTGTTATGTATTCTTGTTATGACTACTTTGCAACTCTGATTCTATACGCTTAGATATTCGGTGGCATGAGATAACGGTATATAGATGAGGGTTTCCTTGTTTGGATTATTCCTTCGATGTACTAGTCTCATGGGACCGTAACCTAAGCGTATACAATCAATTTGCTTGTGATCAGTTTTACTTCGGATTTCCTGTTTTACGATTGTTACGTTATACCCGTTCTTATATATACTTCATTTGTGTTCTAACCCTCCTGTCTTCTGTACTTGACTCTTGTACTCACCCTTGGCTCGCCACCTGGCTTTTGCATCCTACTCGCCTGGGGAGTTTCACTGACTCCCCTGGATTCTCATGTCCAGGTCCTGGAGCCCTGAGCGTGAGGATCTCCCCCTTTGCTGATCAGAGTAGCGCAGCGGAAGCGTGGATCCCAGCCGACCTTTCAGAGCTCCATCCTTCCAGACCCCTGTATGCCTCTCGAGTTTTCCCTTAGCAAACTCGTGAGTGCCCTTTTTCTATTCATACTTGTACTTTTCCTTGTACACTTGTATGTGAGCGCCCTTTTATGCTGTTCATATATGTATATCTCTTGTACTCTCGCATTTGCGCATATCTGTGATGTATTATTATTGTAATATTCATCACCTCTGGTGATAACTCTGTAATTGTATATATGTATGTGTTGGAATGTATAATGCACCATATGCTTCCGTACTCTGATTCTTGTCTGTACTGATGCTTAGCGTATATACGGGAGGGTAGTTCTGACCTACGTATATACGTTACAGTGACGTCCCCGTATCGCCGGGAGCGGGGCGTTACACATCTACATTAATTTCACCTCCTTCACAAAATCCAAATCTTATATAAACAATTCCTTTACATTTCCATTTCCTTTTCTTCACTTCATCAAAGAGATTGCCTTCACCAAATCCTCCTCCATCTCAACTTCAACCACCAACATCCAAAGCACCACCAAGGTCATCTTCTCCATCTTCAACCTCAACTACTTTGGATTTGGGATCGTATCCGATATCGCCGTGGATCATCTTGGTGCTATCGTCGACCACGATCTTTTCAAGCTTCGCATAACCATTCCAAGTGAGTATTTTTACTCACCAAGACTCATACAATTCTTAGCATGTTATGTTTCCATATCTTGTATATTTGTATCTTCAAATCATGTTAATTAGCCATCAAACACAACTTCAAATTCTGTTCTGTACTCTGTTTCTGACCACGATTAGTCGACTAGACCTAACCATTAGTCGACTAATCTATCATGTCCTGTGAAACCAATTCTCAGAAACACAGTTTTAGTCGACTTAGCCTAATTATCAGTCGACTATAGATCACTAGTCGACTACCCCTTTTTACCCTAGTCGACTAATCTTTCCTGAACCAGAAACCCAACTTTCTGTATCCCAGTTTTAGTCGACTTAGAGTATCTGTTAGTCGACTTGAGACCCCTATTAGTCGACTACTCCCTTGACCCTAGTCGACTAACCTTTTCCCTGAAACCAACTCCAACTCTCTGGAACCCAGTTTTAGTCGACTAGTCCAGACTGTTAGTCGACTAACCCCTCTATTAGTCGACTAACCCTTCCACCTAGTCGACTAACTTTAGCTGTTTTGTATAGTTAATTTCCTTCTTAAGTTTGGATCTTATGCTTGGTGCATGTGCTATATACTGTTCTTGCTTGTGTTCATGACTTGTACTTCATGACCTGCCACTTGATGTATATCACCCCTTGTCACTTCATAATTCCATGTTCATGTATTGCCTGCAACTGCTTGTGTTAGGGTAATTTCATTCTTGTACATGTACCATGCCGGTGATATCCTTACTTCTTTATCGTGCACCATGCGTGGCCGGTCCTTCGTGGTCGTTGAACTTTGTGCTACTTCTATGTTACCACTTGTCATGTCATTACTTCAGACCCGTCAGTTACATGCTTCTATTATCACATGTATATCACTTGATGACTGATATGTTATCACCTGACTACTTGATATGCCACTATTTGGTAAGACCCTTTTGTTATGCCATGACTTGCCCTGACTAGTATCAATCCTTTGACATGATTGGTTGCTTGTTAATATCACCACTTATCATGCTATCTCTTGACAACAAGGCATGATACACTTGACATTGTTTAATTATCACAGTTAAGGGAATGTAGTACCTGTATTCCAGTTATGTATTCCAGTTATGATCTTGCTCATTCCCTTAATCTGATAATTATGTTAATAAACTATAAAAGGACAACTTGTATGGGGAATGGGAGGAAGTGATGGATGCCGGAATGATATCTTGCTTATAGTATGGGAATAAAATATATTGGCGGTAGTGTTAGTGGGACTTAGGGCCCACAGGAAATTACTGTTAGGGGGACTTTGGGCCTCCAAGCTGGTCCCAGGTGTATGGGAACTACTATAAGAAGCTCTATCAGTTCTTCATCTACTTCCGGTAACAAACCTCGACTTGCTTATATATGGATGTATGTGTGTTGGGATGTACACCCGGACACATACCGAGATATATGGGTCAGACGAGTAATAATAATAATAATAGGTCCAGTTATAGTTCTTGTTGTGATTTCCTGTTATGATTCCTGTTCAGATCCCGTTATAGTTCCTATCATGATACCTGTTATGACTCCTATTATATCTGTTACGTTATGATTCCAGTTATGTCTCCTGTTATACTTGTTATGTCATGATTCCTGCTATGAATCTTGTATTCCTGTTAGACCTGTTACATGTTCCTGTTATGACTATCGTATGAATTGCAACTCTGATTCTATACGCTTGGATATTCGGTGGCATGAGAGAAAAGTATATAGATGAGGGTTTCCTTGTTTGGATTATTCCTTCGATGTACTAGTCTCATGTGACCGTGACTTAAGCGTATACAATCAATCTTGCTTATAATCAGCTTTACCTTGGATTCCTGTTTTATGATTATGTTATACCCGTCCTCATATGCTATACTTGTGTTCTAACCCCCTATTCTTGTTTCTTGCCATTTGGCTGTAGCCTGTTCATTGTTGGGAGGTCCTGACTCCCTTGGATTTGTATGTTCAGGTTTAGAAGCTGGGATCGAAGTGGAGCTGTCCACAGCAGATCAAGCTTTTCTTAGTGAGCTGGCAGCCTAGTCCCAGTTCTTCCGTGCCAGACTCCTCTTTTGACTCACGGGATCTTCATCCTACTCGTGAGCATTTTGTATCTTTATTGTATATTTTACTTTTGGGCTGGTTGTGATAAAAGACACATGTGTTGTGTAATAGTTTATCATATCCGGTATAACTTTGTATTTGTACTTTTATGTTGGCATATGTATGTATACCACGCTTTGTGTTGTACTCTGATCCTTGCTTGTACTTTTATGCTTAGCGTATATACGTGGGGGCACTTTCTGACCTACGTATATACGTTGCAGTGACGTCTCCGTATTCGTGGAATCGGGGCGTTACAAGTTGGTATCAGAGCTTAGGCTCTTACCTCTATAGTACAAACAAGCAGCAAATTTCAGTAATTTGCTATTGCTAACTACAATGTACAAAGTTATCTAGTCCTTCTTGATTTATCTATTCCTTCCTTGATCCATTCCCTTGTGTCCTAAAATCCTTCCATTTTTCCAGCTCTTTCCAGTCAACTTTCACCAACTAGGTATGGATAGAAGATCGGGTCGTAGCAACTCTGGGCAGGTATCGAATGGACCCACAGGAGAGAATGTAGATATTTTGAGGGTCATTCAGATGATGATGGAGAATCAGCAGCAACAGACGGAACTCCTTCGGCAAGAGTTGGCAGCCCCCAAAGGACAAAGGCCGGGGACTATATCATACTTCAGAAGGCTGCAACCAGCCATATTCACGGGTGGAGAGAAACCCTTGGATGCTGAACAATGGCTGACAGACACCTCAGACTTGTTGAATGCAGCCAGAGTACCAAAGGAGAATCAAGTGGAGGTCGCCAAGATTCAATTGAAGGATGTAGCTAGAAGTTGGTGGCTAGCTGAGGAGGCAAGATTGGAGAAGCCTGTCACTTGGGACACATTCTCCAAGAGTTTCTATAGCAGATTCTTCCCTGCCACTGCTCAGAAGGACATGGAAGAGCAATTCATCAGACTCCAGCAACGGGATCGGTCCGTGGATGTGTATGCCGCGGAGTTTCTCCGACTTAGCCGCTTTGCTCCGTATATGGTGACGGATGAGGAGAAGCGGGCAAGTAGATTCCAACAGGGCTTGCAGATGGATATCCAAGTTTTCTTGATGCCCCAACAGCTGAAGACTTATTCTGAAGTCCTTACCATAGCTCGAGAAGTAGAGCGTGGACTGGAGAAGAAGAGATTGACTCAGATGAGGAACCAGGCCAAGAAGAGGCCTTTTGAGTTGATGGATGAGGAGGATGCAGATAGGGCAACCCAAGGCCCGATGATTAAGAGACCATTCCAACCTCCTCTGTCTCAGATAATATGCAATTTCTGCCACAGACCCGGACATTACAAGAGAGATTGTCGAGTGGCCAATGGATTATGTTTGGCATGTGGAGCAGGGAGTCATACGCTCAGGGATTGCCCGCACAGAAAGTTTGGACATACGGCACCAGTTAGACCGGCTCTTCCAGCCCCAGCACATCCAGCCCCAGCACTTCCAGCTCCGCCATTGAGGAGGAATCCAGAACCCGTTGACCGTAGAGTTCCATTTCCACCCCAACGGTATGATCATCAGCAGAGAGGAATGAGAACTAGAGCAGATCAGGGTAGAGGCCAAGGTTACATCATGGCGGCAGAGGCATCAGATGACGCAGCAGAGTGGGAAGACCAGTATCCAGACAAGGAATCTTGAGGATATCATGGTAACCACTGCCCGGATCTTATATTTGAGTTAGTTATCTTTCTAGATATTTCCCTTATCATTCTATCATTGCCCATCTTGATCCTTCCTATGTTCACCTTACCCTGTTTTTGTTTTTCGAAGCCTTTGATTTCAACCATGTCTCCTTTGTGTTCAATTTGCCCCTTAATGAAATTGCGAGGACGCAATTTTTGTAAGGTGGGTGGATTGTAATACCCCGTTCCCGGAATACGTACTTAGTTGCGTAATCAGTTTTTCGATCGTATTTTTCGAATTACTTCCTGTATTTGACCGATTTCAGTTTTAAAAATCATTTTCCAATATTATATATTTTCTATGATTTTCTGGAATTTTCCTGAATTTAATTAAATATTTTCAAAACCGGTGTCGACCAGTGCCGCTGATCGATTCTCGGATTTTTATTTCACAATCAGCTAGGAATTTCTAGAAGGTCCTTTAGACTTTATTTCTTAGAATCATATTTTCTATCTAAATACTTTTTCTGAGAATTTTATGAATTTATGAAATTTCCAACGGAGTCGGTAGATAACTGATTCCGGGATTTTTAGTTTTAAAACTATAAATTATTTCTCCAAACGAATTTCACCATGAGTCTTAAAATAATATTCTTGATTTTTAGTAAATTTTGCGAGTCGTTCCGAGATACTTGAATTTCGGACGATTTCGGTATTTTCCGAAATGTTTTCCGCATCCCCGACTTAAACCTGGGTATTAGTCTTTTCAACAGTTTCATTTCTTGATTCCAAGAAAATATCTTCTCTCACAATTTCTTTCCTTTTTCCTTTTCTTTAATTCTTTCCTTCCTCCGCAAGCCAAGCTTTTTTTAATTTTCCAATTTTCCAAAATTCCAATTTCCTCTCCACACAACTCCCACCTACCTCCACCATTAATGCCCCTCTTTCTCTCTCTCTCTCTCCCATGGCCGGCCAAGTGGCCAAGAGAGGGACACTCATCCCCTCCTCCACTTTGCAAAAAGCCCCCTCTCATCTACATTAATTTCACCTCCTTCACAAAATCCAAATCATATATAAACAATTCCTTTACATTTCCATTTCCTTTTCTTCACTTCATCAAAGAGATTGCCTTCACCAAATCCTCCTCCATCTCAACTTCAACCACCAACATCCAAAGCACCACCAAGGTCATCTTCTCCATCTTCAACCTCAACTACTTTGGATTTGGGATCGTATCCGATATCGCCGTGGATCATCTTGGTGCTATCGTCGACCACGATCTTTTCAAGCTTCGCATAACCATTCCAAGTGAGTATTTTTACTCACCAAGACTCATACAATTCTTAGCATGTTTATGTTTCCATATCTTGTATATTTGTATCTTCAAATCATGTTAATTAGCCATCAAACACAACTTCAAATTCTGTTCTGTACTCTGTTTCTGACCACGATTAGTCGACTAGACCTAACCATTAGTCGACTAATCTATCATGTCCTGTGAAACCAATTCTCAGAAACACAGTTTTAGTCGACTTAGCCTAATTATCAGTCGACTATAGATCACTAGTCGACTACCCCTTTTTACCCTAGTCGACTAATCTTTCCTGAACCAGAAACCCAACTTTCTGTATCCCAGTTTTAGTCGACTTAGAGTATCTGTAGTCGACTTGAGACCCCTATTAGTCGACTACTCCCTTGACCCTAGTCGACTAACCTTTTCCCTGAAACCAACTCCAACTCTCTGGAACCAGTTTTAGTCGACTAGTCCAGACTGTTAGTCGACTAACCCCTCTATTAGTCGACTAACCCTTCCACCTAGTCGACTAACTTTAGCTGTTTGTATAGTTAATTTCCTTCTTAAGTTTGGATCTTATGCTTGGTGCATGTGCTATATACTGTTCTTGCTTGTGTTTCATGATTTGTACTTCATGACCTGCCACTTGATGTATATCACCCCTTGTCACTTCATAATTCCATGTTCATGTATTGCCTGCAACTGCTTGTGTTAGGGTAATTTCATTCTTGTACATGTACCATGCCGGTGATATCCTTACTTCTTTATCGTGCACCATGCGTGGCCGGTCCTTCGTGGTCGTTGAACTTTGTGCTACTTCTATGTTACCACTTGTCATGTCATTACTTCAGACCCGTCAGTTACATGCTTCTATTTATCACATGTATATCACTTGATGACTGATATGTTATCACCTGACTACTTGACATGCCACTATTTGGCAAGACCCTTTTGTTATGCCATGACTTGCCCTGACTAGTATCAATCCTTTGACATGATTGGTTGCTTGTTAAATATCACCACTTATCATGCTATCTCTTGACAACAAGGCATGATACACTTGACATTGTTTAATTATCACAGTTAAGGGAATGTAGTACCTGTATTCCAGTTATGTATTCCAGTTATGATCTTGCTCATTCCCTTAATCTGATAATTATGTTAATAAACTATAAAAGGACAACTTGTATGGGGAATGGGAGGAAGTGATGGATGCCGAAATGATATCTTGCTTATAGTATGGGAATAAATATATTGGCGGTAGTGTTAGTGGGACTTAGGGCCCACAGGAAATTACTGTTAGGGGGACTTTGGGCCTCCAAGCTGGTCCCAGGTGTATGGGAACTACTATAAGAAGCTCTATCAGTTCTTCATCTACTTCCGGTAACAAACCTCGACTTGCTTATATATGGATGTATGTGTGTTGGGATGTACACCCGGACACATACCGAGATATATGGGTCAGACGAGTAATAATAATAATAATAGGTCCAGTTATAGTTCTTGTTGTGATTTCCTGTTATGATTCCTGTTCAGATCCCGTTATAGTTCCTGTCATGATACCTGTTATGACTCCTATTATATCTGTTACGTTATGATTCCAGTTATGTCTCCTGTTATACTTGTTATGTCATGATTCCTGCTATGAATCTTGTATTCCTGTTAGACCTGTTACATGTTCCTGTTATGACTATCGTATGAATTGCAACTCTGATTCTATACGCTTGGATATTCGGTGGCATGAGAGAAAAGTATATAGATGAGGGTTCCTTGTTTGGATTATTCCTTCGATGTACTAGTCTCATGTGACCGTGACTTAAGCGTATACAATCAATCTTGCTTATAATCAGCTTTACCTTGGATTCCTGTTTTATGATTATGTTATACCCGTCCTCATATGCTATACTTGTGTTCTAACCCCCTATTCTTGTTTCTTGCCATTTGGCTGTAGCCTGTTCATTGTTGGGAGGTCCTGACTCCCTTGGATTTGTATGTTCAGGTTTAGAAGCTGGGATCGAAGTGGAGCTGTCCACAGCAGATCAAGCTTTCTTAGTGAGCTGGCAGCCTAGTCCCAGTTCTTCCGTGCCAGACTCCTCTTTTGACTCACGGGATCTTCATCCTACTCGTGAGCATTTTGTATCTTTATTGTATATTTTACTTTTGGGCTGGTTGTGATAAAAGACACATGTGTTGTGTAATAGTTTATCATATCCGGTATAACTTTGTATTTGTACTTTTATGTTGGCATATGTATGTATACCACGCTTTGTGTTGTACTCTGATCCTTGCTTGTACTTTTATGCTTAGCGTATATACGTGGGGGCACTTTCTGACCTACGTATATACGTTGCAGTGACGTCTCCGTATTCGTGGAATCGGGGCGTTACACACCCGGTATCCCATGCCTACCTGTCTCATGGCTGACTTGGCCACCACTTCTGTCGAACCCACATGTTTCACGCAAGCTTCTAAAGATCCCAAGTGGCGTCAAGCAATGGACACTGAGATGAATGCCTTGCTTAAGAATAAAACCTGGTCCCTTGTGCCATACCACCCTACCATGAATCTGGTTGGTTGTAAATGGGTTTTCAAGTTAAAACATAAATCTGATGGTTCTGTTGACAGGTATAAGGCCCGCCTGGTAGCCAAGAGTTTTCATCAACAACCAGGATTAGACTATGGTGAGACATTTAGTCCGGTCATCAAACCGACCACTGTACGTACCGTGTGCAGTCTGGCCGTCTCTAAAGGATGATCTATTCGACAGTTGGATGTGAATAATACATTTTTGCAGGGTTTTCTTACTAAGACGGTCTACATGGAACAACCTTCGGGATTCATCAATCCCGCTCATCCCAATCATGTATGCAAGCTTCACCGCAGTATCTATGGCCTCAAACAGGCTCCATGAGCCTGGTTTTCTCGCCTCAGTAGTTATCTAGTCATATTGGGCTTTGTGGGCTCCAAGTTTGACACGTCTCTCTTCCTCCGACGGGTCGGGACAGATCTTCTTCTGGTTCTTATCTATGTGGACGACATCATCATCACAGGTAATGACTCACGGGCTGTCACTCGTCTTATTCAAGAATTAGGCCGGGAGTTCTCATTAAAAGATCTCGGTCCACTGCACTATTTCTTGGGCGTGGAGTGTCATCGTACACCCTCAGGTCTATTTCTCTCTCAACAGAAGTACATCCGTGACTTGCTTCTCCGACTCAAGATGGATGGTGTCAAGCCTATTAGCTCGCCTATGGTCACATCCTGTAAGCTATCCAAGGTTGTTAGCACGTCTCTCTCTGACTCCTTTGTCTATCGAAGTACTGTTGGGGCTCTACAATACTTAAGCTTTACCAGACCGATTTGGCCTTCTCGGTGAATAAGGTCGCTCAGTTCATGCAAGCTCCAACCGATGAGCACTGGAGCGCTGTAAAACGGATCCTCCGTTACCTTAAATCTACCATTCAACATGGCCTTTTTCTCTCTCGTCATTCTTCTGCACAGCTTACTGCTTATACCGATGCAGATTGGGCAGGGTCGATCGATGATCGAAAATCTACCAGTGGCTATTGTGTCTTTCTTGGTACAAATCTCATTTCTTGGAGCTCGAAGAAGCAGTGTACTGTGGCACGATCTAGCACTGAGGCAGAGTATAGGGGCGTGGCCAATGCTGCAGCAGAGGTCGTTTGGTTGCAGTCATTACTTCGTGAGCTTGGAGTTCCGCAATCTCCCCCAATAGTTCTCTGTGACAACCTCAGTGCAACTTATCTCTCGATCAATCTTATTCGTCACTCCCGCTCCAAACATGTTAAGATCGACATTCATTTGTAGGGGACCATGTCGCCAATGGAGTCATGGATGTTCGGTTTGTCAGCACTAAAGACCAACTAGCAGACATCCTTACTAAGCCTTTGAGCTCTTTAAGATTTTCTATGCTGAAAAACAAGCTCTCGGTTCTTTCGAACCCGCTTCGCTTGCGGGGGGTGTTAGAGATATCAATGACAACACGTGATCCATGTGAAAGACACCCCGTATGAAATCAATCAGATCCTAAAATCTCTCAATGATTATAGGAACACATGGGACTCATGGGATTCATGCACCATATGTTTTTCATTCTTTCTCTCAGTCAATATTTTCCTATTATTTCTCTCAGTCAATGTTTTCCTATTGTACCTCCTAAATCAGTGTAAGCATATGACCAATATGTGTATATAAATACAACCAAGAATCATAGCTAATTGTATCTTGTCTTTACACAAATAAGTCTTCTTCTTCTTATTGTTTATCTTCTATTTGTCCGTCTTCATTCTAGAGAGGGAGCACGTCATCGTCGACCCTCTCCTTTTTTTTTCCAGCTCTCCGCTCTTTCTTCCTCTTTCTTTCTCTCCCTCCTCCTCTTCGCTGATCGATCGATTTCCCGTCGACAACGGTGGTATATTAGTTTTTATCTTACTTTTTGTTTTTAATTTTTATTTCACGCCATATCAGATCCCACTTCAACAGATGATATTCTCATGACACAGATCGTCAAGAAAAGAAGTAGGAGTGCTTGAAGTTATTATTATCATTGCAAGAGTATCAGAATCAGGACCTAATTCCTTTCTTAAGCTAATTATATTCCTAAAGTCCTCTCCACTAATCTCCCTCCCCTCTCTAATCCCATCCTCTCCCCACACCACCAAGTTTCATGGGCCCCACACATCAGGGGCCCAGCCTCTCATCTCACTGGTCCCACCTTTGCTGGTCCCACATAAGGATAAATGAAAGGGAAGGGGGGGAAAGATTCTGAGACCAGCCTCAAGAAAAGAGGAAACTCCCCCTTTTCTCTGTCTCTCTACTTGTTCTGATGAAAGCATGAATCTCTGTGAGTCCCTCATTCACACTGCACGCACCTTCCATTTGCTGGGTATATGCTTTTCATCATTGAACTTTAAAATAAATGGAGGGGATTAAGAGGTTGGTTGTCCTCAGCTGTCCTGTGAAATCCAAACAGTGCACCTTCCTCAGCTAACATCTTTTTTGTTTATTTTTTTTACCTTGAGATGTTTCTAGCTTCTACTACTTCTTCTCTCTCATCCTCAATACAAAAATGAATGTGTCAAATTTAATCATGATTTTGTTTTATTTACCCTCCTTTTTTTTTGTTTGTTGCAGGACATTTGGTTTGGGAGCTGGAGCATCATCTCCTCTTATTTTGGCAAGAAACTAGTAATGGGTTTTTAATCTTATCTTAACCCAAAATACCTCATGATTCTAGGGTTTTTACTTCATTTTTTTTATATAGATGATTGATGGGCAAATTTTAATTTATTTTCCCCTTTTGTGCTTTGTTCCTTTCCTGCTGTTGAAGCCTGTTCTTGGGTTGTGGGTCAGTTACTTTAGCTTCTGCTTTGCTTACTCTTCAATAGAAATATGTTATTTGCGTCATCTTTATATGTAACTTGTGGAAGGATAGACTGCTGGTTTCATACTCCTCAGCTCCTTTCCCCTAATTAGCCTTAGCTTTGCCCAATTGATCCCTGGTCCTCACTATGATTTTGGAATCTTGAACAAATTGCCCTTTTCTTTTGGGGTATGGGCTTTTTCCATCTGTAACATATATTGGGGGTTTTGGAGTTTCATTTTTTGCTCGTATTGAACTCTCACCATGAACCTAGTTTTGCTCCAGTTCTTGCCTCTTTTCTTTGGCCTATTTTCAAGTGGAACTTGCAAGAATGTAACTTCAAGACCTGCTATTGTGAACATTGGAGCTATATTCACATTCAACTCCACCATTGGTAGAGTTGCGAAGGTCGCCATCAATGCGGCGGTTGATGATGTCAACTCTGATCCCAGTGTCCTCCGAGGTACAAAACTTGTTGTTCAAATGCAGGACGCTGATTGCAATGCGTTTATCGGCGTTATGGAAGGTAATTGACTTACCCGGTTTATTTTTCAAAAGGGAAAAGAAAAACACTACAAATTTCAATTTCATGGCCTAATGTTGTGTTTTGCGATTTATCAACCCAAACAGCTTTACAATTTATGGAGACCGATATTGTAGCAATCATTGGCCCTCAATCTTCTGTCATTGCCCATGTCATGTCTCTTGTGTCGAATGAGCTCCAAGTCCCTCTTGTTTCCTTTGCTGCGACAGATCCGACTCTCTCCTCGCTCCAGTATCCCTTCTTTGTCCGAACAACCCAGAGTGATCTCTTTCAAATGACAGCTATAGCCGAGATAGTTGATTTCTACGGATGGAGGCAAGTAATTGCTATATACATTGATGATGACTATGGTAGAAATGGAATATCTTCTCTAGGCGATAAGCTTGCTGAGAGGCGTTGCCAAATCACTTACAAAGCTGCACTTCCACCTGGTGCCAGCAGGAGTGATGTCTCCGATCTGTTGATCAAGGTAGCGATGATGGAGTCCCGTGTTATCATTGTACACACAAATCCATACTTAGGTCTCACTGTTTTCTCTGTGGCACAATCTCTTGAAATGATGGGGAGTGGGTATGTTTGGATAGCGACAGATTGGCTTGCTTCTTTATTAGATTCTTCATCACCCTTGATTCTGAAACCATGGACACATTGCAAGGTGTTCTTGCATTGCGACAGCACACTGCAGATTCTCAAGCAAAGAATGCTTTATTTTCTAGGTGGAAGAAGCTAACCAAGGAAGCAGACAGTGGAAATTTTCAGCTCAATGCATATGGTTTATATGCCTATGATACAGTGTGGGTTATTGCTCATGCAATGGATGCCTTTCTCAATGATGGAGGGGAAATATCCTTTTCTAGTGATCCAAGATTGCCTGCAGCAGAGGGAGGGAATCTTCACCTGGACGCTTTGAGTATTTTGATGATGGGAGGCTATTGCTTCATAAGATTCGAAATATCAATTTAACTGGTGTGACTGGCCCAGTTCAGTTTGATTCAGATGGATACCTTATTCATCCTGCTTATGATATCATTAATGTAATAGGGAGCGGAATGAGGACTGTGGGGTTTTGGTCTAATTATACTGGCTTGTCAGTCGTCACTCCTGAGAAACTCTACACAAAGCCAGCCAATCGTTCTAGAGCAAATCAACAACTCCATAGTGTATTCTGGCCAGCAGGACAAACAACTACAGTACCTCGTGGATGGGTTTTTCCTAATAACGGGAGGGAGCTGAGAATTGGAGTGCCCAATAGATTTAGTTATCGAGATTTTGTTTCACAAACACCGAGCACAGGAACAATAAGGGGCTTCTGCATTGATGTGTTTACTGCTGCTGTCAATTTGCTCCCATATGCTGTTCCCTATAGATTTATACCTGTTGGTAATGGTCGCGAGAATCCAAATTATACCCAGCTAGTAGAAATGATTGCATCAAATGTGAGTATGAAAACCTACAGCACTTCACCTCCCTTTCATTTTGATCTATTTTTAGTAAATCTTTGAATTTGGTCTTGCTAGGCCTTTGATGCTGTTGTAGGTGACATTGCAATCACTACAAATCGGACAAGGCTTGTGGATTTTACACAGCCCTATATTGAGTCCGGTCTTGTCATATTGGCACCCATTAAGAAGCATAACTCAAATGCATGGGCTTTCTTGCAACCATTTACGGTGGAAATGTGGTGTGTTACCGGGGTTTTCTTTCTTGTTGTTGGAGCTGTCGTATGGATTCTTGAGCATAGGATTAATGATGAGTTCCGTGGTCCTCCAAAAAAGCAACTAGTTACCATCTTTTGGTAAGATTTTGAGGATTTTTTTTATTTTATATATTTACATGTCTACTGTGTCATCCTGTTGATGATCCTTCTTATAGTCAAACTTTCACCCTTTTTGTTCATCACTCTCTTTAGTTGGCATGTAACATTTGTCATGTGATACTATCAACGGATCACGCCTCAATTCAGCTCAAAGATTCACTTGAAATTCTTCGTTTCCCAACTACATTTGTGCATAATATTACGTAGGTTGCCAACTAGGCAACTAGTTTAGAGAGGCCTAGTTTGGTTCTCAACTGAATGTTGTAAGAAAAAGAAAATTTCAGCTAAGTGAAGAGGACATCATGAAGGAACAAAACTGACAAGTGAAGCCCTGCATCTTTGTTCTTTAACATGAGTCAATTTTAAAATGAATTCTAAAGAGGAAAAAATGGAAAAGTTTATGCTAGTTTTGCAATGGAACTTTATTTTCTGTAAGAAACTTTTATAGTATGTTGCTTGAGACCCTTTTCCCATTCTAATTCACTACGTATCCTGATCACGAAGGTGATGATAATAAAGCTTCAAAGGGTGTAGTAAGCAAATTTAAATTTCTCACAGTCAAAAGCTTTCTAGAACCATGATCCATTGACAACTTCCTTAAACAAAATGATCTATTGACACCAATTATTCAAATTAAATAGGAGTTCTCATCAAAACTTACTTTGGAATAATATCAAAATATTTTGCAAATTGTTAGAAATTTGTAGCCTCCCACTAAATAATTATACTATTAGAGCTTTAATTCTGATCAACTCCACGCTGCCAACTTTGATTCTTATGTTATGGAATATAATCTATATTTATTAGCTTCTAGCAAAAAAAAATAACTGCACCAAGTGTGCGTTGATGAGGAAACACGCAAATAATTTTTTATGCAATAACATTTTACATCATCACATATAATAAGGTTATAAATTATTCAGAAATATTCAAATGCTTATTTGAATCTTTCATTTTAAATTATCAGTTTGGGGTGAAGAATTAGTCCTCCATAATTCAGACAACTGGAAATAAGTATGTGTATTAACTTTTCAACCTTCCAAAATTTTCTCTGTCTGAGGCTCTAGAACAAACCAATGTAATAGAGCCATTTGAAGAGATATTTAACTCCATTATATCCCGCTATCTGACAAATTATGACAAAAAAATATAATAAAATCTACTATCTCTGAACAAAAATAATAGATGTATCCAAAGGTAAACATTATTGATAGATAATTGAGTAAAGAAAATAATGGCTCTGACACGGTGCCCTGCTACTAAGTTCACTGTGACTCCACCAAGTTTTACTTTATGGTCAACAATTTGTTCCTCCAGCATCATACTTCTTACTAATTTTGCTTTCGTCAGTTTTGATAGGACTCAACGATCATGGAAAAGTTCAAAAGAAGAATATTCAAATAAAAAATTCCTTCACAGGAAAACTCTATGTTGTACTTGTGTACATCTTCCTTTCAAGTCTAAATGTGTTCAGGAAAAAGTATAATCTAGAACCAGGATATAACACTCACAAATCACAAGTCTAACATGCTTCGTAATTGTTAAAAAAATAAAAGAGAGAAAACAACAAGAATCAGTAAAGAAAATATTGCACGCACCATAGAAACATAATACTCTCAAACTTAGTTTCTAAAAGTTGGACTTGTAGATTCTCCATCTTTGTTGTTGGACTCGTAGATTCTCCATCTGTGTGTTTCCAATTGTCAGTTGCTGGCACATGAAATCAGTCTTGTGATGTAAGGGGCAGGTCACGATTGAGATTTGAGGAAAGGGGAGGTGGCTGCACCACAAGGTTGATTTGGAGTGCGAGCTAGTTGGTTGCATCATAAGTTTCTTGTGATCTTAAAGAAATGCCATCTGCTCAGCTTCTAAAGAAGATTCTTTTCACTTTTTTTTTATAAAAGAGATAGAAAGAGTATTTAGGTATGAGCATACCCTAACTCTTGTCATATCTTCCTCACTGAGTAAATACATTTTTCTTTATTTTTAAACCGTCATAATGTAGTAAGGCTCACAAATTATGGTCAATGGGAAATTAAAATTCAACCACAATAAATACATGAAATGTACTTCTATTTGGAGAGGAATGCATGAAATGGTGGCTAGGTTTGTGTTCTCTTTTCTGAACTAAATGAAAAAACATTAAGGTAAGGTGAAAGAGCTAGCTAGCTGAGATCTTGAGCTACATGACTAAGGTGATCATGAGCTCTTTCTTTTCTTTTTCTTTTATTTTCTTGATTTCGGTTATTGATATTGATTCATTCTCGATACATGCACATGAACAAGACGAAGGCTTTGGATACTATTACAATGAACCTAATCACAAGAGAATCAATCAAGATCGTCAACATCATGTGGTGGTGGTCCTAGTGTGCCATGAGCTTTTTTTTCTTTTTTATTTTCCTGATTTTGTTTTTCTAATTTTTGGTTCTCAAATAATTTTCCTCTTATGCATTTGTTATTGATTTTGCTCACAAATTTTGGTCAATAAATTTGTCATGATTATTAGATTAAGAGTTCAAGAAAGTTTATATTCTCAAGATGTATTTGAGAACCGATGCATAAGACGGAAAATTACACCAAAAATCAGTCATATATATGATAATGGGCAAATATAAACATTAGATGAATTAAACATCATTTCTATTTGCTGTTTGTTTAGTGCAACTATTGTGAAATATATATTAATATATGATCAAATTTGTATTGTACAGTGCTATATATATATATATATATATATATATATATATATATATATATATATATATATATATATATATATATATATGAGAGAGAGAGAGAGAGAGAGAGAGAGAGAGAGAGAGAGAGAGAGAGAGACTTGTGTCATTCTGGAAGGATTCGAGGCCGAATCCTTCCCACTCAAATGCAACCTACGACATTTGAATGCAAGATCCATCTCGTTGATGTTGATCTACATTTTTTCATGCAACTAAAAATAAAAAATTATGTGTTTTGAATACTTTGTGCCCATCCATCAAGTGTCGAATGGACAGCCGAAAATAGCTTATTGCTTAGATCTACGTCTTTAGACATATAAATTCTCGATCCGACTATTTCATCATGATCTAAACACTTAAAAACCCGCACATACTAATTTTGTTAGATTTTAAGTATTCTACACCATTACACTAACCAACTCACTATTTCAGCTGTCGATGGATGGACAAAAAGAATTCAAAATACATGATTTTTGATTTTTAGTTACTTGAGATAATGTAGATCAACTTCAACGGAGTGGATCTTGCATGCGGATGTCATGGGGCTGTGTTTGAGTGGGAAAGATTCGGCCTCGAATCTTTCCGGAATGGCACAAGTCCTCTCTCTCTCTCTCTCTCTATATATATATATATATATATATATATATATATATATATATATATATATATATATATAGACGGACTTGTGTAGTTCCGGAAGGATTCGATCTGAATCCTTCCCACTCAATTCAATCATACATCATCCGAATACCAGATCCATTCCGTTGAAGTTGATCTATATTATTTCAAGTATCTATAAATCAAAAATTAAGTTTTTTAAATACATTTTGCCCATACATCAAGTGGGGAAAAAGGATGGCCTAAACAGTGGGTTGGTTAGGTTAACGATGTAGAACATTTGAAACCTAATAAAAATTAGTTTGTAGGGGTTTTTAAATATTTATATCATGATCAAATGGCCGGATCAAGAATTTGTGTCTAAAGACATAGATCTAACAAACTCACTACTTTCGGCCATCCATTTTGCGCCTCTTGATGGATGGGCAAAAAGTATTTAAAACACTTGATTTTTGATTTTTAGTTACTTTAAATAATATAGATCAACTTCAATAGAATGGATCTTGTATTTGCACGTCAGATGTTGGTATAAAATAGACTTGTGTAGTTCCGAAAGATTCGAGCCCGAATTCTTCCCATTATATATATATATATATATATATATATATATATATATATATATATATTAGCAAGGAAACATATACCAGTGGACACACCAAGATCACCATCACATGAAGTTGACGATGATCCTAACTTATTCTCTCGTGATTATGTTCATTGAAAGAGTCCAGAAACCTCCATCTTGTTCACGTGCATGTGTCGAGGATGAATAATATTATAACCAAAATCAAAAAAGAAAAAGGAAAAAAAATGAAAAAAAAAAGCTCATGATCACTTTAATCATGTAACTTAAGACCTCAACTATCTCTCTCTTTCACCTTATCTTAATCCTTTTTTCACTAAGTAAAAAAATAGAACACAAACCTAGCTAGCTTACAGTTGGACATATGAGAACTCAGCCTAACCACCATTTCATGCATTTCCTCTCCGAATAGAAGTACATTAATGCATGTGTTGTAGTTTGAAGATTAGTTTCCCTATTGACCATAATTTGTGAGCATTACTGCATTATGATGGTAAAAAAGAAAGAAAGATAAAGGTATTTACTTAGTGGAGAGGAGATCATAAGAGTTGGTGTATGCTCGTGCCTAAATTCTCTCTTTTTCCAATTTTTTTTGAAAAGAATATTTTTTAGAGAGTGAGCAAAGCAGATGACATTTCTTTGAAGTCACAAGAAACATATGATTTTTTATGGGAGATAGTACTCGTGGACTTTCTCAGCTGAAAGTTTCCATTTTAGTTAATATGACATCTCATCATTATATCTTATCTTTCTACAACTAGCTCCTCCCTGAAAGCTACTGGACTTAATTAATTAAGTCTTAAGACCTCTTAACTATTACTTTTAATATATATTAGTAACAATTTCATGCATGGTTCTTTGACATAATTTTATAGACCAAGAAATTGATCTAATACATAATTATGTGCTCATGCCCACAGTGAGAAGTGAGAATCGGGATGGGGAAGGTGGGGTTTGAGAATGAGCGCATGGAGGAACAGAGGGTCGTTGATGGGGGAGGCCAAAACACACAGAACGATCACCTGATGAAATGAGGGGTAAATATTATGAAATGATCTGATCCGTTCATGCAGACTTCAGATCCAATGGCTCACGGATGAGTTCCTAAATTCACTTAGGAACTGTCCGCAATTGATCACTACTCTGTGTGTCTGTGTGTGTGTGGGTTGGGGGGGGGGGGGGGGGGGGGGTTGTGTTTTGGGGTGGGGTGTGATGGAGTAATTGGTAGTAGATAAAGAAAACCAAACAGAAAATGAATACTTTAGACATAATATGTTCTCAATTCCTGGATCAGCCCTATGGCTTTTACCATGAACCTTCTTTGTCATACTTCTAATGTTCAGGCTTCTTTGGTTCTCTTATTTTGACACAATAATCTCAGTCACAGAGGGAAACTTCTTTTATATGTTAAGTGAAAACAATTCTTGAAATTTTAGACTGTTTGTTTATAACAGGAAGTTACTAGCTATAAGTTTTTCTGTCATTTTCGCTATTTATTTTAAAGCTGTTTTCATGGATATTTCTAATAATGTATTTTAAGGATTTAAACAATTAAGTAGGATAGTGATAACTTTGAGCCGTCCCTTCCCTTGAGAATAACTGGAACCTTGAGCCATATTCATGTGATTTTCTATCAGTGTTCCTAGACAATTTTTTTTCATATCTCGTTCCTAGAATATTTCTGTTTTAATTTTTGGGGCGTGCACTGGCTCAAACAAACTCTTTGATGATGCTCCATTTACTTAAGGACATTCGAATGACATTGAGTCATCATATCAAGAAATCACATCTTCAACTTTTTCTTTGGTTTACCCATTTTTTACTCCAAATGTAAAGTTGATAAATGGTTGATTGTCATATCACGAGTCTAGGACAAATGAGCCAGTCCCCCACCAACTACTGTGGTTGGGAATCAACTCAACAAATCTAACTTTTAGGTGTCTTGTTAACACATTATCACATTCATTTGGCACCCTGAAGCAAAACTCTCCAATTTGAAATATGACCTTTCCATCTGCAAAATCTGTGCTTACTATAAAAGATATTAGGTCACAGCTATGCCAAGTAAATGTCTATCAAACAATGGACTGATTTGGTTATGTTGATAATTGAGTATATATCAAAATGTGGATACCCACCTATAAGCTGTAGTGCTGTCCTATGCATACTTTTGGGAGGTTCCTACTTTGTATAGTTGTGATCACATAGACACCCTGTTTCACATCTTCATTACATTGTTTTCTATATCGAAAGAAATCTTAATTATCTTAAGAATGTATTAAGCCTCAGTGGTGGTCTCTAAATTTTGTTGTTGGTGCAGTATTTTACAAGAGGTGTGAGCTAAGCCAATTTATGCAGCCATTAAAATAAACATTGAGTCTCAACTGAATTTAAGGTTTAATTTATGTCCAAAGTGTTTTCTGTTATCACAAGTTTGCATCCTGTGAAGAGTATGTATTGCAACATGGACTGTGTTAAATAGTATTACCACCACAGAGACTGTATCCAAATCTTTTTCAGATTGGGATTTGGCTGAAAGCACGCAAATATGCAATTCTACATAAGCTTAAATGGTGGCTTGATTATGTCACCTTTGCATTTTGATTGTATTTTTTTCTTTAATAAAAGGGAGATTACTATGCTTTTCCCCTGAAATAAAATAATAAAATTAAAGAAAACTCACATTTGATTATATGCAGTTTGATAATAGAATATGGTCTTTTGAGGCATTATCTTTTCATGATTGAGTGTGTGTGTGTGAGAGAGAGAGAGGAGAGAGAGAGAGAGAGAGGTCTTCATGTGAGAAACTTTCTCACACGAAGACCGTGAGAAAATCATATAAGAGCGATCACGTGGATAATTCGAACTGTTCATCTTGATCTATATATTTTATTTAGGTTATCAATAACAAATCACGTGATTCCGAGTTTTTTACCCATACAACAAGTGGTTAAAAACAAACGTTATATTCGTCGTAGAATAAAGATGTCATTTGATGCATGGGTAAAAAAGATTATAATCGCGTGATTTTTTATTAATAGCCTAACTAGAGTATGTAGATTAAGATGAACGGTTCAGATCATCTACGTAATCACTCCTATATGGTTTTCTCACGAAGCTTATTTTGAGAAAGTTTCTCACTATAAGATTTTTCTATATGTGTGTGTATAGGAAAGAGTTACAATACACATAGGTATAACTAAGTTAAGTTACACACACCTCTCTCCTTATATATATATATATATATATATATATATATATATATATATATAGAGAGAGAGAGAGAGAGAGAGACTTGTGTCCTTCTAAAAAGATTTGAGGCCGTAACCTTTCCACTCAAATACTAACATCCGACATTCGAATACAAGATCCACTCCGTTGAAGTTGATTTATATTATTTTAAGTATCTATAAACCAAAATCAAATGTTTTGAATACTTTCTGTCCATGCATCAAGTAGAAAAAAAACGGACGGCCTAAATAGTGAGTTGGTTAGTTTAATAGTGTAGAACATTTAAAACCTAATAAAAATTGATTTGCAAGGGTTTTAAATGTTTAGATCATAATCAAATGGTTGGATCGAGAATTTGTATGTCTAAAGACATAGATCTAACCAACTCAATATTTTCGGCCGTCCATTTTGCGTCGCTTGATGGATGGACAAAAAGTATTCAAAACACTTGATTTTTGGTTTATAGATACTTGAAATAATATAGATCAACTTCAACAAAGTGGATTTTGTATTCGAATGTCGAAGGGTTGTATTTGAGTTGGAAGGATTCGAGCTCAAATCTTTTTGGAAGGACACAAGTCTTTCTCTCTTTATATATATATATGTATGTATGTGTGTGTGTGTGTATATATATAGTTGAGCTGGGCTCTTTCGGAAACATCAAGAATGTAGATACTCCCGCTTTGATTTGATTGATACAACCCATATGGAAGATCCAAATCGTTGGATGTGATCTACTAATTATAACCTAGTTAGGAATAAAATTTCACAAATTTTCGTTATCATTTACCTATTCATCAAAGTGACTAAAAAATCGACATTTTTGAGTGACCTAAAACTACTTAACTTTGAGATCACTTTGATGAACGGATAAATGATAACAAATGTGAAATTTTATTCCTAACTAGTTTATAGTTAGTAGATCACATTCAATTATTTGGATCTTGCATATGAGTGGTGTATCAACCAAATCAAAGCGGGAGTATCGTCATTCTTGATACTTCGAAAGTAGCCCAGCTCAACTATGGTCTGTTTGGATTTAAGGAATGGTGTGAAGTGAGGAAGTAGGAAGTAAGATTTATTTCCTTAGGAAAGGGAAATGAGTAGTAAGTTTTCTGGTGTTTGGATGGTTGTGGGAAGTGTGGTTTGGAAAATGTTTGTCGTTTCCGGTGTTTGGATGGTAATGAAAAGTGAAAATGGAAAAGTTGACCACAAAGTTGACCGCAAAATAATATTAAAATAAAAATTAATTAAGAAAAATAAAAAATAGATTGTAATTAGAATGCAAGTGAGATTTACATGACCAAAAAATAACTGTTTTATGCTATAACTTATTATAAATGAGATTTACATGACCACAAAATTAACTGTAGCACTCTGGAAGTGAGAAATGGTTGTGGAAAGAGAGATGAAAAAAGGGAAAAGGGGGTTTTCATATTTTCCTTTTCCGGTGTTTGGATAGATAGGGAAATGAGCAATTATACTTCCCCACTTCCTCACTTCACTCGGATTCCTTACATCCAAACACGCCCTATATATATAGACTTGTGCCTTCTAAAAGAATTGATGCCAAATCCTTCCCACTCAACTACCATCATCCGACATTTGAATATAGATCCACTCCGTTGAAGTTGATTTATATTATTTCAAGTATCTATAAACCAAAAATCAAATGTTTTGAATACTTTTTGCTCATGCATCAAGTAAGAGAAAAACGAGTAGCCTAAATAGTGATTGGTTAGTTTAACGGTGTAGAAGATTTGAAACCTAACAAAAATTGATTTGTAGGGGTTTTAAATGTTTAGATCATAATCAAATGGCCAGATCTAGAATTTGTATGTCTAAGTACATAGATCTAACCAACTCACTACTTTCGGCCGTCCATTTTGCATCGCTTGATGGATGAGAAAAAATATTTAAAACACTTAATTTTTGGTTTATAAATACTTGAAATAATATAGATCAACTTCACGGAGTTGATCTTGTATTCGAATGTCAGAGGGTTGTATTTGAGTTGGAAGGATTCGGGCTCAAATCCTTTGGAAAGGACACAAGTCTCTCTCTCTCTCTCTCTCTCTATATATATATATATATATATATATATATATATATATATATATATATATATATATATATATTAAATTACTGCATTCATCCTTCCATGTTGTGAGCCATCTAATTTTCTCTTATGCTTCTTATTGCAGGTTTAGCTTCTCAACTTTGTTTTTTCTCACAGTGAGTGGATTTAACTTCTCGTTACTTTTTTTTTTTCGAGTGACATGGTGAAGATCTTCAGACTGAGAATTTCTTTCTTTTCTTCTCAGGAGAGAATACCGTGAGCACTCTGGGGCGGGTAGTGTTGATAATATGGCTCTTTGTGGTTTTGATAATTCAGTCTAGCTACACAGCAAGTCTGACTTCAATTCTCACGGTGTCACAACTCTATTCTCCTATTAAAGGAATTGACAGCTTGATATCTAGCAACGACCCTATAGGGTATCAAGTAGGTTCTTTTGCTGAAAACTATATGGTTGAGGAGCTTGGCATTTCACCGTCTAGACTCAAAGCTCTTGGTTCTCCTGAAGCATATGCAAGTGCTCTTGATCTTGGTCCAAGCAATGGAGGAGTTGCTGCCGTGGTAGATGAGCGTCCGTATGTTGATCTATTTCTCTCAACTGAGTGCAAATATGCAATTATTGGCTCAGAATTCACAAGAAGTGGCTGGGGATTGTAAGTATTTTACCAATTGAAGAATATTTTGAGTTTGCAAACTTTTTTTTGGGGGGGGGGGTGTGTGTGTGTGTGGGGGGGGGGGGGGGGGTGGGGGGTGTGGGGAGGATAGGGTTTACAAGATTTAATATGTAAATAGAAATTAAAAGACAAAAGAACATGCAATTTTTTTTTTTTTTTAGGAGTGCAATATGAAATATAAAACAGAATAATAAATATGCAAAAACAAAATACAAATATAGAGAAAAAAAGGTGAGAAATTCAAATGCAAAGACAACGATTTTTAGGTCACTCGGCTCCCGTCTACGCCCACCACAAGGACCTCCTCCCTTGGCTTTCAATCCACTATACCGTCTTACTCAAATCCGAGTCAAGGACTTTGATTTACACCTATCCTCTTTCTTTGATTTACACCTATCCTCTTTCAAGAGGATTTATAACAAAAACTCTATTACAAAGATTTTGTTCTCTAACGGTGAGAACCACTCAAGCTCACAAAAATATTACAACGTGGAGGCTCTATTATGAGGATTTTAGCAAATGGATCACTAAAAAGAAATTGAAAATAAATTTGTAAGGGATTTAAAATATAAGCATTAGAAGATATGAAGTGGAAGATTTTCTCTTAAAGTTGTGTATCTAAAATATAATGAAAGCTTGTAGTATATATAGACACTAAAAACAACCGTGTGTCCAAAAATCAAGGATAGTAAAAACATGTCTCCTGAAATCAAGAAAAAAAAACATATGCCCAAAAATCAAGGAGAGGAAAAGCATGTGTTTCAAAATCAAGGAAAGAAAAAAGTGGGTAAATTTAATTCGAAATTCAAATTTTAATTAGAAGAAAAGACATCTCCAATATTCAATGAGAAATTTGAAATTCAAATATAAAGATTATATATAATAAAAGTAGTTTTATGTCAAAATAAAATACATTTAAATATGAACCGTTACCACTCTCACATTTATGTCCTAAAAGTAAGCTTGAAATTAAACTGAAATAAATCTTCTTGTCATTCATCCTTGTGTTGTCCTCGTATCTTGATTCGTAAGAAATATTCTTACATATAAAATTTATTAGCAACACCTAGTTTGTGCAAATATCAAAACATGGAGTAAACCCAACATTCTTTACTAGCATAACACTTCTTTCTATCTCCTTGTGTTAATCACTTTAGTCACTGCAATATTTATCAATGTTTCGACTACGTTCATTACTCAATTTAACCTTCATTGATGCCATTATCGATAAAGCTTTTTGTAGTTTCACCTGTATATTAAGTTGATCGGAACTTTTATCTTTATTGATTGGACTGTAACAATGTGAAGATGTATACGCACCATGCTGCCTTCAATCAATGGAGAGCAATAGAAGAAATCCTAGGAGTAAAACAATTGCTTGGTCCACGAAAACCTATCTTCTTCTACTCCTTCAAGTTACAGTTGTCTTACCTAACAAATAACTCATCATTCTACATCAAACTTTGAGTAGATTAAAAAGAAATCTCCTCTCTTTAAGTTTTTGATGATTTTAGGTGGTCTGTGTTTAACCTGGTCATCGATTATTTAAGTTATTTATATAATCCTCATTTTTTCTGCTTTCCTATCTGGCCATCTTTCGGCTATAGGATGTGCACGTGGCCCAAAGGCCTATATCAGATCGTTAGCCCTCTACTTGTCAGTTCTTTTGGAAAGTTGTTATCTGAACACTTGCACGTTCAATTTCCTCATGTTCTTCATTCATCTCAGGTATTCCCGCGGGACTCCCCCTTAGCAGTCGACATGTCAACTGCCATCCTCACGCTATCAGAAAACGGTGATCTTCAAAGGATCCACGACAAGTGGCTGACCAGAAGCGCGTGCAGCTCTCAGAGTGATGAGCTCGAGTCAGAACGGCTACATCTGTCCAGCTTCTGGGGCTTGTTTCTCATATGTGGGATGGCCTGCTTTCTCGCTCTCCTCTTATTCTTCATCCTCATGCTACGGCAGTTCATGCGCCACGTCCCTCCAACAACACCGGACTCTGCTGGTCAAGAAGGCCCAAAATCGAGCCGAAGTTTTCACACTTTCCTCTCTTTTGTTGATGACAGGGAAGAAGATGTCAAAGCAAGTCCAAGAGAAGGCAAATGGAAAGGTCAGTCAGTGGCAATGGTGCTGATATTGAAAGCTAGTTTATTTTAGGTCTAAATTGTTTGAAATTGTATTTAGTATTCACACTTGTATGCATGTATAGAGAGTATGCAGGGCTAGTTTTGCTGCAAACACTGGGAAAGTTGATTATAAGAAAAGTAAATATATAACCTCTATAATCTATAGCAATTTTCTTTCTTTTTTTTTTTTGGTTAGAAGCTTGATTACTTTTCCTATATGTACCTTGTGGAAAGAAGCAAGGATGTTCAAATTTCAAATGTTCTCATGTTGTTATTATACCTTTGTCCTTTACTATAAAGCCATTGTCTACCAATTGACATAGTAAAAACAATTCTATCACATGAATATGATGTTTAGAAGTTTAAAACTACAAATATGTGATCATATATCGATGTTGAGAGAAAGTTATAATTGACAACAATATTTCATTTTCTTTTTTAAAAGAAAGGGCTGATGGAGAAGTGGAGATCTATGAGCAAAGCAAAGTGTGATTTATTTTATGGTAACTGCATGAAGAACAAATCAGATTAGGTTAATAATATTGTCAAGCATACTTGTCCCCCATTATTTTTTTAAGGATAGTTAAGGTCAAAAATGGTTATCATCTTCATCCATTTTCATAAGGTAATTTCAATTTTGCACTCAACTCTTTGAAGTCTTCCACATTTAATATCAGCCTTGAGGTTATTAATACTTGAATTTGTTACAAGAATGCTATGAGTATTTCATTTGGGTATTGATTTGAGTCTTTTCTGTTATCTTTGGGTAAAACTATGAGAGAGAGAAGTGCAAACTAGGGCTACTTTTTTGTCATTTTGTCTGTCATTTTATTTTGTACCTTGCAAAAATTGAAGACTCAAAACATATTACCCATTGGCAGCATTACTCAATCTATTGAGTATAAATTTTTATTTTTATTTTGACAGAACCATTATAATGAGTTCTTAGAAAAATATTATATCCTTGACTAGATATATAGATAGATAGACAGAAGGCATTAGTATTACCAAACTGTAACTCCCTGTCCTATTTCTTCTCTCTCACTTACTGATTAAATTTTTGTTATCTTTCCTCTTTGATCTTTCTTCTTAACTCCCCTCCTTTTGGTTCTATACATCCTTTATTTCTCTAAAATTACCAATGAATTCTTATTTTTAAGGGATTAGTGTATGTTAATTTAATTGAAAATATTCAATATTATTTATTTATTTTATTTATTTATTGAACAAAGACCGTAGCCCGGTCTTGAACCTGAAAGCTCTCATTTCGCAACCCAGCCCTTTTATCAACTGAGGCAAGCCTTAGTGGCGAAAATATTCAATATTTGATTAGGGCAAAATGCAAAACCCATGAATATTTAGACATACAATTAGATAATATGAAAAACATAGAAACTCTTAAATAATCTGAATCTTAATCATAATACTGTTATAATTATAATAATATTTTTACTCTTTTATTTGGGAAATATATTTGTACTCTTTAATAGTGTAATTATAGGACGGAATTTGGTTGACAGATTGTGAGGTTGGACTGAGACAATTTAAGAAAGTAATGATAAAAACCGTAGAGACGAAAAAGGAGAGGGTAGAAAGAAATATTTTGTCTTTAAATTGAAGATGACATACTTTTTTATCCTAGAAAGGCATATTCAATTGGAAATTGTTTTGTTTATGTATAACTAGATTTTTATTTTGATCATATATGTGATAGAAGAGAATTGGGAGAAAGTCAGAGAAATATCTGTTCTCTCAATTGTATTATATAGTTATATGAAAGTTTAATCTTACTACTATTCATATACAACTTTTTATACAACTCATATTCTACTCTTTATACAAATCATATTTCTTAACAATCCCCTTCAAGCTAGAGCATATGCATCATATATGCTTAGTTTGTCACAAATACTCCGAGTCTGGGGACCTCCAAAGATTTTTTATTAAACATATCTTCTAACTGGTTAATGACAAAAACATGTTGAAGTTGAATGATTTTGTCGTTTGTAAACCTTCTGACGAACTAGATGACAATCCACCTCAATGTGCTTGGTGCACTCATGAACCAGATTTTCTAGAATAGACGATGTATTATCACAATATAATCTCATACGAGTTAAAGACAAAAGATGTAACTCACTCAAGAGATCTCGTATTTGAATCAATTCATATATGGTATTGGTCAAGGCTCGTTACCCAGAGTCAGCACTAGATCTCGAACTACAACTTGCTTCTTACTCTTCCACGACACAAGATTTGTCTCCAACAAACACACAATAACTAGTAATTAACCATCTATCAATTGGTGATCATGTCCAATCTGTATCCAAAAATCCAGCTATACACCCATGACCATAATCTGAATACAAAAGGCCTCTGCCAGGAGCATGCTTTGGTACCAAAATAAGAGAATCACAGCATCCCAGTAACTTGTCCGTGGAGCAGATAAGAATTGACTCACCACAATAACAAAGTATGCAATATTAGGTCGAGTCATTGGAAGATAATTCAGCTTAACCACAAGCCTCCTATATCGCGCTGGATTTTCTAAAAGTTGCCCCTGATCTGGCAGCAGCTTGGAGTTGGCATCCATTTGCGAATCTACTTGTCTACATCCTAATATATCAGCTTTTGAAAGCATATCCAATACATATTTCCATTGAAAGAGAAATATCCCTTTTCAATCTAGCTATCTCAATGCCCAAAAAATATCGCAACTGTCCTAAATTTTTTTTTTTTTGAAATTTCTGCTGCATATACAATTTCATCTCACTAATTCCTTGAGTATCATCTCCAGTAATTACTATATTATTCACATAGACAAGAAACAAAATCCATTTTCCCTGATGAAGCTGAAAGAAAACAAAATCATCTTTCCGAGAACGACGAAGCTCCTAAACAATCAAGGCAAATCTCCTTAACCATGCTCTAGGAGATTATTTCAACCCATGTAAAGACTTCTAGAGACGACAAACTTGTCCAAATTTCCTATGAGCAACAAAATCAGATGGTTGCTTCACATAAACCTCTTCATCAAGAATATCATGAAGGAAGGCGTTCTTGATATCAAGTTGATATAACAGCTAGTGATAGGTAGTAGCAAACGAAATGAGGAGACGAACATAGGTGAATTTACCTACAAGAGAGAAGATCTCCTGATAGTTAATATCTTACATCTGAGAATACCCTTTGGCCATTAAACGTGCTTTCAAGCGAGCAAGGGATTCATTTGGATTGAGTTTTATGATGTAAACCCAAAGATAACTAACTGTCTTTTTCCTATTTGAGGTACCAAATCTCGTGTGCCATTTTACTCTAAAGTAGTTATTTTCTCTTGCATAGCAGACCTCCAACCTGGTCTGGTAGAGCCTCTGATACAGACTTAGAAATAGAGTGAGAATCAGAGAATGAGATAGAACAATGAAAAGGTAATGAAAGATGAGTATAAGACATAAAATTATACAAAGGATATGAAATACAACTCCATTTATCTTTTTGAAGAGATAGATTTATCAAGATTATGATGAATATCATCATTAAGAGACCTATGCTTAGAAGAAAGAGTAAGATTCTCACCAAATTGTGTATCAAGAACGGGAACATCAGACGCTCGCACAATTGTGGCATATGAAGCAAGTTGTGGAGTGCATCGTTTAAAAACCTGGGGAGGTTTATTCTAGGCAAGTGACATGTGTTCCAATTCTTGATTCCCTAAGAATGATACATAGTTGACAATGAAGGTTCAGAAGGAAAAAACATACTCATTATCACCATGTTCTAACACAAAAGACTCAAATTCAAGATAAGATTTAGACTTAAAGAAAGTAACATCAGTAAAAGTCATAAATTTGTTCATATTAGAACGCTAACATTTGCATCCCTTCTGAGTTCTGAAGTACCCTAAAAGAGCACATTTAAGAGCTTTGGGGTCTAATTAGTCTTATTGGTCCAATTATCGTGAATAAAACAACACACCAAAAAAACCTTTAGGGGCAAAGAAAAATGTTCCATGTGTGGATGAAGTAAAGAGTATGAGATTTGACCTTCGAAGACAGAAGATAGAATACGACTGATAAGATAGTAACCAATAAGAACTGCATCAGTCCAAAAATATGTAAAAATTTTGAATTAATAGTGTGCTTGCAACTTCTAACAAACGTCTACTTTTATGTTCGGCAATGTCATTTTTTTGAGGAGTATAATGATTGGTGAACAATGCCAGTTTTACGCATAAAATTAACAAACAATGAACTAAATTTTTTTTTTTTGCATTATCTGATCTTAAAATACAAATAGACACACCAAATTGATTTTTGATTTCAATACAAAAAATTTTAGAATATTGAAAATATTTCTGAATGATTTTTCAATAAATATAACCAAGTTACACGAGAATAGTCATCCACAAAAGTGATAAATATAAACCAAGATGAAATAACAGGACATGGTTTCCAAATATCAGAATGTACTAAATCAAAAAGCCTACCAACTCTTTTATCGACTCGCAAAGGATAAGACATACAATGATGCTTATGCAACTGACGACTCACAATCTAATGAAGATACATGACTCAAAAAAGTAACTAATGTTTTTAAATTTTGTGAAGACGGATGACCTAACTGACATTGAATATCCAAGTAAGGAGAGAACTGGACTAAGTTATTGCTTCAAAACATCTCTCAATAATAAAAACCTCCAGATTCACGACATATGCCAATTATCCTCTATGTTCCAAGTTCTTGAAATACACAATGATCATGAAAGAAAGTTATCGAATAGTTCAAAGATTTAGTGAGTCGACTAATATACAACAAATTAAACATGAATTTACGTATATAAAGAATAGAAGAGTGGCAAAGATGGTGTAACATTAGTAGCGCCCACACCTTCAGTATAAGATGTAGAACCATATGCTAATGTTTCAGTAAGTAGTGAAGATACATACTTCAAAGTGGATAAGAGACCTTTATTCTCAGTCATATGGTCAGAAGCTCTAGAATCAATAACCCAGGTACTAGGAGCAATAAAAGTAAAACAGGCAATGGAGATACCTGTCTGAGCTAGAGCAACAGTAGAAGAAAATGGTATCATCTGAGTAGCCTAGAACTGTTGGAACACATGATACCTCTCAAATTCTTCATCAGACATAGCCTGAATCATCTTGAACTGATGCTACATGTGTTGCTCGGGTAGGCTGAGTAGGCTTGCCCATCAATTTCCAACAAGTAACTTCGTATGATCTTTTTCCTTGCAATAGTGACAAATCATGACAGGTTCATCAAGTTGTTCAAAAGTACCTCTGCCACCAAACCTGTCACCTATATGACCTTTGTTGCGATCACCTCCTCTGGTACCATGTCCTCCACCATAACCACATCTGTCTCCAAAACTACCGAGCTATCCAAATTGTCGCTATTGGGCTAAGATTGTTCTTTCTTGAGACTTTTCTTTATCTAGTTCTTAGACGCATGTGAAAAGATGTAAAGTACAACTTCTCGTAGCTAAGGCCCTGTTTGATATTTTGAAAGAGAGGAAAGAAGAAAGAGAGGTGAGGAAGAAAAAAAATGAAGAGGCCTCTTCCCCTCTCTAGCTTGTTTGTTTGGGCAAAATTGGAAGAAGGAAATAAAAAAGGAAATCCAGAAAAAAATAATTTACAAAACCTCAAAAAAGAGCCAAAAACCTTTGTCGTCCTCTGTGTCATCCACATCATCGTCCTCTACACCATCCTCGCTGTTGTCTGCATCGTCCTCGCCGTCGTCCTTTGCAACGTTTGCGCCCTACTCTGCGTCGTCCATACCGGTGTGTGGGAGAGAGGAGATAGAAGAGATGAAAGGAGGTAGCACAGAGATCGGACGACAAAGGAGCGAGAAACGGCGCATAGAGCAGGCCAGAGGTGCTCCCAGTCGACCTCCTGGTCGACCGGTGGAGGAGGCCGGTCGACCGGCCCCGGTTGACCGACTGAAGTGGCTCTGCTCTCGGGTAGGCGCGGTCGACCGGGCCGGTCGACCGTGGCATGGGTCGGTCGACCGGCCGGTCGACCGACAGGCGCGACTGGACTTTCCTTTTAGGATTCGAATTCCTTTTTTGGATGGGATTGAATCCAACCTGGGTTTTCATAAATTCAGAGACTCTGTGGCTATAAATTGTAATACCCCGTTCCCGGAATACGTACTTAGTTGCGTATTCAGTTTTTCGATCGTATTTTTCGATTTACTTCTTGTATTTGATCGATTTCAGTTTTAAAAATCATTTTCCAATATTATATTTTTCTATGATTTTCTGGAATTTTCCTGAATTTAATTAAATATTTTCAAAACCGGTGTCGACCAGTGCCGCTGATCGATTCTCGGATTTTTAATTCACAAACAGTTAGGAATTTCTAGAAGGTCCTTTAGACTTTATTTCTTAGAATCATATTTTCTATCTAAATACTTTTCTATGAATTTATGAATTTATGAAAATTCCAACGGAGTCGGTAGATAACTGATTCCGGGATTTTTAGTTTAAAACTATAATTATTTCTTCAAACGAATTTCACCATGAGTCTTAAAATATTATTCTTGATTTTTGGTAAAATTTTCGGGTCGTTCCGAGATACTTGAATTTCGGACGATTTCGGTATTTTCTGAAATGTTTTCCGCATCTTCGACTTAAACCTGGAAAATTGTCTTTTCAACATTTTTAAATTTTAAGCCAAAGAAAATATCTTTCCTTTTCATAATTCTTTTCCTTTTCCCTTTTTCTTGATTTTCCTTTACTTCCTTCACAAGCCTCAAAATTTTCCAATTTTTCAATAATTCCACTTTCTCCAAAATTCCACCAACTCCCACCTACTTCCTCATTTAATGCATCTCTTACTCTCTCTCTCCCATGGCCAGCCAAGTGGCCAAGTGAGGGACACCTCACCCTCTCCTATTTGCAATAAACCCCCTCTCAATTACATTATTTGCAACTCCTTTACAAAATCTAAAACCTATATAAACATTTCCTTTACATTTCTTTTCCTTTTTCTTCATTTCACAAAGTATTAGCCTTCACCATTTCCTCTCCATCTCAACTTCAACCACCTACTTCCAAAACAACACCACAAGATCATCATCTCCACCTCAAGCAACCATTTTGGAACTTGGATCGTAGCTTTCTTCGCCGCCAAAGATCACCTTGGTGCTATTCGTCGACAACGACCCTTTCGATAGCATAAAACGTCGATTGATCACTCCTAGTGAGTATTTTTACTCACCAAGACTTGTAAACTTCCTAGTATACTTGTATTTCCACACCTTGTACACTTGTGCCTTCAAAATCATATTTTTGACCTTCAAATTCGACCAGCAAATTCTGTTCTGTACGCTATTTTCAGGCCACGATTAGTCGACTGGACCTAGGGATTAGTCGACTAATCCATCTAGTTGAACCATAACCTTTTTCTGGAACTCAGTTTTAGTCGACTTATCTGGTTTTAGTCGACTAACCTTTTCTGGAAATAAACCTCAACTCTCTGGAAATCACTGTTAGTCGACTACCCCTTTTACCCTAGTCGACTAACTTTTCCTGAACCAGAAACTCAACTCTCTGTATCTCAGATTTAGTCGACTTACGTATCTGTTAGTCGACTTGAGTTCACTGTTAGTCGACTACCCTTTTTCCCTAGTCGACTAACTTTCTCTGAAACAGAATCTCAACTCTCTGGAACCCAGTTTTAGTCGACTAATTCAGACTGTTAGTCGACTAGAGACCACTATTAGTCGACTAACCTTTCCACCTAGTCGACTAATTTAGGCTGTTTATTATAGTTGATTTCTTTTCTGAAATTGGATCGTACTCTTGATACATATGTGATATATTATCTTTGTTTATGCTTCATAACTGGTACTTCATGACATGTTACTGATGACTTACTTCTTGTTACTTCATGACTTATTATTGTGTTGTACTCATTCCATAACTTGTTAATAAATGTATCCCACTTATCATGCCATCACTTGAACCAAGCATGATACACTTGACTTTTGTATAAAATGGACCAACTTATATTGGGTCGGGGGAAAACATGCGGATATCGATATGTGTTCGTGTTTACAGTGGTTTTAGGAATGTTGTGCAACTCATGTTCCGGTCTGACCTGTGGGCCACCAGGGGACCGAGGGGAGTGCTTGCTCCCTCCTTACTGGTACCATCATGATAAGGGCATACATAAGTCCCTCCTGTTAGCCTAGCGGCTGGCTTCCGTCACCAAGCAACGGAACAATCCTGGACCGTTATCCCGGGCATGTACGGGATCCACTGTAAACATAGTTCGTTGATAATCCCGCTGGTTTCCAATAACAACCTTGCTTTACTAGGATATGGATCTATGTGCCCTGGGACGCTGGGTCACATAGCTAGATATCACAGTAAGACAAGTAATAATAATAATAGACTCTAACTGTGGATTCATTGTATTCGGACTTTTACTCTTTATGCTTCCATTACTTGCTGATTTGTATTCATTATACTGTTCTAACTCTCATATTCTTGTCTCTTAGCCATTTGGCTGTAGCATATTCTTGTCTCTTAGCCATTGGCTGTAGCCTGTTCATTGTTGGGAGGTCCTGACTCCTTGGATTTGTATGTTCAGGTTCCGAAGCTTGGATCGAAGTGGAGCCATCCACAGAAGATCGAGCTTTCTTTAGTGAGCAGGCCGATTAGCTCCAGTCTTTGTGCCAGATCTCTCTTTTTGACTCACGGGATCTTCATCCTACTCGTGAGCATTTTGTGTTTATATTGTATCTTTGCTTTTGAACTCGGTTGTGATAAAAGATACATGTAATGTGTAATATTTTATCATATTTTGTGATGACTTGTACTTGTACTTTTATGTTGGCATATGTATGGATATCACGCTTTGTCGTGTACTCTGATCTTTGTTGTACTAAATGCTTAGCGTATATACTTGGGGGCACTTTCCGACCTACGTATATACGTCGCAGTGACGTCTCCGTAATCGTGGAATCGGGGCGTTACAGGTTGGTATCAGAGCCTAGGCTCTCACACCTATTGTACAATCAAGTAGCAAATTAATGAAATTTGCTATTGCCAACTACAATGTACAAAGTTATCTAGTCCTTCTTGATCCCTTCTTGATTCCTTCCCTGTGTCCTAAACTCCTTCCATTTTTCCATTCCAGTTATCTTATCCCAATTCGGTATGGAGAGAAGGACGGGTCGTAGCAACTCTGGACAAGCATCAAATGGACCCACGGGAGAGAATGTCGATATTCTGAGGGTCATTCAGACGATGATGGAGAACCAGCAGCAACAGACGGAACTCCTTCGGCAAGAGTTAGCAGCTCCAAAGGAACAGAGGCCGGGGAATATTTCAGACTTCAGACGGCTGCAACCAGCCATATTCACGGTGAAGAGAAACCCCTGGATGCTGAGCAATGGCTGACAGATACCTCAGACTTGTTGAATGCAGCTCGAGTTCCAAAGGAAAATCAGGTGGAGGTTGCTAAGATTCAATTGAAGGATATAGCCAGAACATGGTGGCTAGCTGAGGAGGCAAGATTGGAGAAGCCTGTCACCTGGGACACATTCTCCAAGAGTTTCTATAACAGATTCTTCCCTGCCACTGCTCAGAAGGACATGGAAGAGCAGTTCATCAGACTTCAGCAAGGGAATAGATCCGTGGATGAGTATGCCGCGGAATTTCTCAGACTTAGCCGCTTTGCTCCGTACATGGTAACTGATGAGGAGAAGCGGGCTAGTAGGTTTCAGCAGGGCTTGCAGATGGACATCCAAGTTTTCCTAATGCCCCAGCAGCTGAAGACTTATTCAGAAGTTCTCACCATAGCTCGAGAGGTGGAGCGTGGGCTAGAGAAGAAGCAAGTGAACCAGATGAGGAACCAGGCCATGAAGAGGCCATTTCCACCAATGGGAAGAGGCCCACACAGAGCAGCGAAGGTTCAGGCTATGAGGCAACCATTCCGACCAGCTCCTTACCAGACGGCTCAACCACTTTCTTTCTGCAGTTATTGTCAGAAGCCAGGCCACATTCGACAGACTTGCCGTAGGGCAAATGGATTATGCTTGGTGTGTGGTTCCCGAGACCATTCCATAGAAGCCTGTCCACACAGGAGAATGGGGATAGCCGGCCAAGCTTTGCCAGCACTGCAGGGACCGAATGGACAGAGAGCACTTCCAGGGCCACCGGGACAGAGGAATCAAGGACCGATGATCAGGAGAGTTCCTCCCCCTCCTCCACAGCAAGCTATTCGCCCAGTCCAGAGAGGAGCTAGGACTGCTGCAGGGCGTGGAAGGGGTCAAGCCTTCAATTGACAGAAGTAGAGGCTGAGACTTCTGAGGAGGTGATAACAGGTAATATCAGGGTGCATTCTAAACCTGTTTTAGCCCTCTTCGATTCAGGTGCTTCACATTGTTTTATCTCAGATCATTTTGTGGCATTGCATTCCATACCTGTTAGATCTTTAGACCACAAATGGGAGATTAGTACAGGGAATGGAGTAGTCATATCTTCTAGAGTTTGTGCTGACTGTCCAGTAGAACTTTGTGATAAGACCTTGGCCATAGATATGCTCGTACTAGACACCAAAGGGTACGACGTAATCTTAGGCATGACCTGGCTCAGTCAATATATGCAGTGATTGACTGTAGGGAGAGAAGATCAATTTCAGAATCCCTCTTCAACCGGAGTTCCAATTTAGTGGAGAAGTGAAGTCTACCAGAGAAAGATTCGGATGACTACTTCGGAGATTCAGAAGAAGGGAATACCGTGTGGGATGAATTCCCAGAGGTGTTTGCTGAGATCTCAGGACTTCCGCCTGACAGGATGATTGAGTTCTCTATTGATACTGTGCCTGGAGCAGCTCCTATATCCAAGGCTCCGTACAGGATGGCACCGACGGAGTTAGAGATTCTAAAGAAGCAGCTGCAGGAATACTCTGATAAGGGATTGATTCGGCCAAGCACTTCACCATGGGGAGCTCCAGTATTATTGGCAAACAGAAGGATGGTGGTAAAAGGCTTTGTATTGATTATAGAGAATTGAACAAAGTTACCATCAAGAACAAGTATCCCTTACCAAGGATTGATGATCTGTTTGATCAGCTTCATGGAGCCCGAGTATTCTCTAAATTAGATTTACAATCGGGTTACCATCAGCTAAGGGTGAAGAAAGAGGATATTCCGAAGACGGCATTCAGGACCCGTTATGGCCACTATGAGTTTCTAGTTATGCCTTTCGGAGTCACCAATGCCCCTTCAGTTTTCATGGATTTGATGAACAGAGTGTTCTCGCCCTATTTGGATCAGTTTGTAGTGGTTTTTATAGATGACATCCTGATCTATTCAAAGAGCAACAGGGAGCATGCAGGACACTTGAGGATTGTATTGCAGACTCTCCAGCAGGAGCAGCTTCATGCTAAGAGGAGCAAGTGTGACTTTTGGTTGGACAGTATGGCCTTCCTTGAACACATAGTTTCAGCGGAAGGAATTTCAGTTGATCCTAGCAAAGTCCAGGCAGTGAAGGACTGGCCAATTCCAAAGACGGTGACTGAAATTAAGAGTTTTCTTGGACTAGCCGGATATTACAGACGCTTTGTCCAAGATTTCTCTAAGATTGCAGCCCCGTTGACCAAGCTCACCCGGAAAGGAGAAAGGTACATATGGACAGAGGAATGTACTGCAGCTTTTGAGCAATTGAAGCAGAGGCTCATTTCAGCTCCAATCTTGGGGACTCCCTCAGGAAGAGGAGGGATGGTCATATTCAGTGATGCATCAGGAAAAGGCCTGGGATGTGTACTAATGCAACATGATCATGTTATAGCTTATGCATCAAGGCAACTGAAGACTCATGAGCGGAATTACCCAACTCATGACTTGGAGCTAGCAGCTGTTATATTTGCCTTAAAGATCTGGAGGCATTATCTTCTGGGAGACAAAGTGTTGATATACACGGATCACAAGAGCCTCAAATATATTTTCACACAGAAGAATTGAACATGAGGCAGAGGCGGTGGCTGGAGCTTATGGCGGACTATGATATAGACTTGCAATATCATCCGGGCAAGGTCAATACAGTACCGGATGCACTGAGCAGGAAGCCAGAGAATAGAGTGCTTGTCAACTTACTCAGCAGAAGGAGTTGATTCAAGACATCATCAGATTGGACTTAATGTTGGTACAAGGAGTTGATAAGGCAGGACAGTTCATGACCTTGCAGATTCAGTCAACATTGATAGATGAGATCAAGGAAGCTCAAAAGGAAGACCCCAGATTACAGATATTCCGAGCTCAAGTAGAGGCTGGATTGAGGACTGATATCAGTATTCATCCGGATGATGCCTTGTATTTTGGTAGCCGACTTTGTGTTCCCCAAGGAGAAGTTCGACAGAAGATTCTAGCGGAAGCACACAGTTCAGCATATTCCATACACCCAGGGGGAAACAAGATGTATCAAGACATAAAGAGCAGTTTTGTGGAATGCTATGAAGAGGGAGATAGCCCTGTATGTTGCCAAGTGCTTGGTTTGTCAGCAGATAAAGATAGAGCATCAGAGGACAGCTGGACTTCTACAACCTTTACCGATACCTGAGTGGAAGTGAGAGCACATCACCATGGATTTTGTCACGGCATTGCCTCGCAGTCCTAAAGGTAATAATGCTGTGTGGGTAATCATTGATCGCCTCACCAAATCAGCTCACTTCATACCATTCAGGGTAGGTCAGACAACAGAGGTTCTGGCAGACAAGTACATGAAGGAGATAGTTCGTCTGCATGGAGTTCCAGTTAGTATTGTATCAGACAGAGACACCAGATTCAGATCTCATTTCTGGGAAAGCCTCCAAGAAAGTCTAGGGACTCGTCTGAAATTCAGTACTTCATATCATCCTCAGACAGACGGACAATCTGAAAGGACTATCCAGATGCTTGAAGATATGTTGCGGGCCTGCATGATTGAATTCCAGGGATCATGGGAAGACCATCTTCACTTGGCTGAATTTTCTTATAATAATAGCTATCAGGCAAGTATCAAGATGGCACCTTTTGAAGCATTGTATGATAGGAAGTGTAGGTCACCGATTTGTTGGGATGAAGTCGGTGAGAGGAGACTTTTGGGACCAGAGATCCTGATTCAGACAACAGATAAAGTCAGGATTATCAGAGATCACCTCAGGGCAGCACAGAGTCGGCAGAAGAGTTGGCAGACACACTGAGAAGGCCATTGGAATTCCAGACAGGGGATCATGTGTTTTTGAAGATATCACCTACAAAGGGAGTAATCCGGTTCGGTACTCGTGGAAAGCTTAGTCTGAGATATATCGGCCCATTCGAGATCTTGGACCGAGTGGGAGATGTGTCTTACAGGTTGGCGTTACCGCCATCTTTGGACGGAGTTCGCAATGTATTCCACGTATCACAGCTGAGGAAGTATGTGAAGGATGATAGTCATATCCTGGATCACTCCGAACTGGAACTACAACCGGATTTGTCATATCAAGAGCAACTGATGGCCATTTTGGACAGAAGTGTCAAGACCTTGAAGAACAAGGCTATACCTTTAGTGTTGGTGTCTTGGAACAGGCATGCGCCAGGAGAGGCCACGTGGGAACGAGAGGATGTTATCCGTGAGCGTTACCCTCAACTCTTCACTTCTTGATTGGTAAAACTCTTTCCTTCTATCCTTCTCTACGGTTATCCTTCTTTGCTGTTACCTTTCACTTTATGAAATTTCGAGGACGAAATTTTTGTAAGGTGGATGGATTGTAATACCCCGTTCCCGGAATACGTACTTAGTTGCGTATTCAGTTTTTCGATCGTATTTTTCAATTTACTTCCTGTATTTGACCGATTTCAATTTTAAAAATCATTTTCCAATATTATATATTTTCTATGATTTTTTGGAATTTTCCTGAATTTAATTAAATATTTTCAAAACCGGTGTCGACCAGTGCCGCTGATCGATTCTCGGATTTTTAATTCACAAACAGTTAGGAATTTCTAGAAGGTCCTTTAGACTTTATTTCTTAGAATCATATTTTCTATCTAAATACTTTTTCTGAGAATTTTATGAATTTATGAAAATTCCAACGGAGTCGGTAGATAACTGATTCCGGGATTTTTAGTTTTAAAACTATAGATTATTTCTTCAAACGAATTTCACCATGAGTCTTAAAATATTATTCTTGATTTTTGGTAAAATTTTCGGGTCGTTCCGAGATACTTGAATTTCGGACGATTTCGGTATTTTCCGAAATGTTTTCCGCACCTTCGACTTAAACTTGGAAAATTGTCTTTTCAACATTTTTAAATTTTAAGCCAAAGAAAATATCTTTCCTTTTATAATTCTTTTCCTTTTCCCTTTTTCTTGATTTTCCTTTACTTCCTTCACAAGCCTCAAAATTTTCCAATTTTCAATAATTCCACTTTCTCCAAAATTCCACCAACTCCCACCTACTTCCTCATTTAATGCATCTCTTACTCTCTCTCTCCCATGGCCAGCCAAGTGGCCAAGTGAGGGACACCTCACCCTCTCCTATTTGCAATAAACCCCCTCTCAATTACATTATTTGCAACTCCTTTACAAAATCTAAAACCTATATAAACATTTCCTTTACATTTCTTTTCCTTTTTCTTCATTTCACCAAAGTATTAGCCTTCACCAATTCCCTCTCCATCTCAACTTCAACCACCTACTTCAAAACAACACCACAAGATCATCATCTCCACCTCAAGCAACCATTTTGGAACTTGGATCGTAGCTTTCTTCGCCGCCAAAGATCACCTTGGTGCTATTCGTCGACAACGACCCTTTCGATAGCATAAAACGTCGATTGATCACTCCTAGTGAGTATTTTTACTCACCAAGACTTGTAAACTTCCTAGTATACTTATATTTCCACATCTTGTACACTTGTGCCTTCAAAATCATATTTTTGACCTTCAAATTCGATCAGCAAATTCTGTTCTGTACGCTATTTTCAGGCCACGATTAGTCGACTGGACCTAGGGATTAGTCGACTAATCCATCTAGTTGAACCATAACCTTTTTCTGAAACTCAGTTTTAGTCGACTTACCCTGGTTATTAGTCGACTAACCTTTTCTGGAAATAAACCTCAACTCTCTGGAAATCACTGTTAGTCGACTACCCTTTTTACCCTAGTCGACTAACTTTTCCTGAACCAGAAACTCAACTCTCTGTATCTCAGATTTAGTCGACTTACGTATCTGTTAGTCGACTTGAGTTCACTGTTAGTCGACTACCCTTTTTCCCTAGTCGACTAACTTTCCCTGAAACAGAATCTCAACTCTCTGGAACCCAGTTTTAGTCGACTAATTCAGACTGTTAGTCGACTAGAGACCACTATTAGTCGACTAACCTTTCCACCTAGTCGACTAATTTAGGCTGTTTATTATAGTTGATTTCTTTTCTGAAATTGGATCGTACTCTTGATACATATGTGATATATTATCTTTGTTTATGCTTCATAACTGGTACTTCATGACATGTTACTTGATGGACATTACTTCTTGTTACTTCATGACTTATTATTGTGTAGTCTCATTCCATAACTTGTTAATAAATGGATATCACCACTTATCATGCCATCACTTGAACCAAGCATGATACACTTGACTTTTGTATAAAATGGACCAACTTATATTGGGTCGGGGGAAAACATGCGGATATCGATATGTGTTCGTGTTTACAGTGGTTTTAGGAATGTTGTGCAACTCATGTTCCGGTCTGACCTGTGGGCCACCAGGGACCGAGGGGAGTGCTTGCTCCCTCCTTACTGGTACCATCATGATAAGGGCATACATAAGTCCCTCCTGTTAGCCTAGCGGTTGGTTTCCGTCATCAAGCAACGGAACAATCTTGGACCGTTGTCCCGGGCATGTACGGGACCCACTGTAAACATAGTTCGTTGATAATCCCGCTGGTTTCCAATAACAACCTTGCTTTACTAGGATATGGATCTATGTGCCCTGGGACGCTGGGTCACATAGCTAGATATCACAGTAAGACAAGTAATAATAATAATAGACTCTAACTGTGGATTCATTGTATACGGACTTTTACTCTTTATGCTTCCATTACTTGCTGATTTGTATTCATTATACTGTTCTAACTCTCATATTCTTGTCTCTTAGCCATTTGGCTGTAGCATATTCTTGTCTCCTAGCCATTTGGCTGTAGCCTGTTCATTGTTGGGAGGTCCTGACTCCCTTGGATTTGTATGTTCAGGTTCCGAAGCTTGGATCGAAGTGGAGCCATCCACAGAAGATCGAGCTTTCTTTAGTGGGCAGGCCGATTAGCTCCAGTCTTTGTGCCAGATCTCTCTTTTGACTCATGGGATCTTCATCCTACTCGTGAGCATTTTGTGTTTATATTGTATCTTTTGCTTTTGAACTTGGTTGTGATAAAAGATACATGTAATGTGTAATATTTTATCATATTTTGTGATGACTTGTACTTGTACTTTTATGTTGGCATATGTATGGATATCACGCTTTGTCGTGTACTCTGATCTTTGTTGTACTAAATGCTTAGCGTATATACTTGGGGGCACTTTCCGACCTACGTATATACGTCGCAGTGACGTCTCCGTATTCGTGGAATCGGGGCGTTACACAAGTGATGCACACAACCAAGCCAAGCAAATATGAATGAGCAAAATAAATGTAAGGCACAAAGTAAAGAGAGAGTAGAGAGAGAGCCAATGGATCAAGCGCAAACACAAAGATATGTTATCGAGGTTCGAGCACCCAGCTCTACATCCCCGCCTTCGTCACACGAAGGAGTTCCACTAGCTCGTCCACCTAGGACCCTTCACAAGGAGTACCCAACACTCCTCTCTTTACAACCTCCTCCCTGAAGCAAACTCCAACAATCACAACCTCCTTCTTGAGGCAAATTTTCAAACCAATACAACAAACTCCCAATCACCAACCAATACAAGGATCACCTCTCAACTAGAGGGATACAACCCAAAGCACAAAGCTAAGAAAAGATTGGGTTACAACTTGGTGGTCACAACAACAACCACAAACAACTTCTTTCCTACACAAATATCCTATAGATATAGATAGTAGTTTTTAGCTCAAGTGTGGAGAAAACCAAGGGATATGAAACCAGCAACTCAAAGAAAAACCTTTGGGAAACAAATGAAATCAAGATATAGAAGTTCAAACAAAAGCTTTTCCCAAAATCCCTTTTCTTTGGTTTTTCAAACCTAATCAAAACACAAAAGATTGTTCACTTTGAATCCAAAAACCTATTTTTTTCTTGCAGCAAAAACACCAGAGAGATAGAAAATTTTAGCCCAAAAATTCTTAGAGAAAAACTCTCTCAAATGGGGTATTTATAGGCAATTTAGAAAACTAGCCGTTTACAGAATATTTGCCAGTTTTACCCTGCCGGTCGACCGGCCCGGTCGACCGCCCAACGGTCAAATTCTGAACCGTTGTGGCTACCGGTCGACCGCCTCGGTCGACCGAGAATTCCTGAGAGCCAACAGCTCTCCGTCGGTCGACCGCTTCGGTCGACCGGCTACAGAGTCAGCCAGCGTGCACGTATCCGTGCACGTCGGTCGACCGGAACGGTCGACTGGCTTCTTTGGTGCGGTCGACCGTACCAGTCGACCGGCCAAGCCTGGCAGACAAAAACAGGTCTGAAATCTGGGGAAAAAAATATTATAATAAATCCCACAAAATCTCTAAAATTCCACAAAAAATAGTTTTATCATTTTATATTGAAATACAAACTTGTGTTAAAAATCCTAACACAAATTTCAAACATATTTGACTATTTTTGTGTCATAGAAATTTTGCCAAAAACCAAAAACCGTATTTTCTAAAACCTTGTATTTTGAATAGAAAATACACATTGTCTAAAACTCATCCATGATACAAAAATATGATATTTAAAACACTTTGAAGCATATTGTATATGAATAGAAATTCAATATACAAGAAACATATATATATCATGATTTTTGTCATTAAGTCCAAAAATATGTTTTGTTGTAAATACCAAAACATAAAACACATGGAATAGATTATCAAACAAAGTTTGTCTAAACAATTGAAGCATGCATGTATATAGAACAAATCTAATATACATAAACCATGTAAACTTGTTTTGATAAAAAATCTATTCATGAAAACCAAGATCGGTTAAACCTAAAACCGAAGTTTTGATAAAAAATCTATTCATGAAAACCAAGATCGGTTAAACCTAAAACCGAAAATCAAAACATGAAAGGTGTGTGTTGTGAACTTGAGCTTATCATACTATTCTAATCTTTACAATTAGGATCTAACCCAAACTAAAACTATGGATACCTAAGTCTTCTTGTAGAGCGCAATCTCCATGCTAGAGCGCAATCTCCAAGTCGGCTCGATCCAAAAACTCTTGATTCACCGAGCAAGTGCAATGTATGATCTTTGATGCTCGGGCTCTTGAATCAACATGTGAAAGATGTGTGGAAGCTTTCACAAACTAATATCTTGATTAAAGATCTGAAACTAAAATCACAGATTATTAGTACTCATAACTACATGAGTTAATCATCATCAAAACTAGAGTGGAAGGCCTTTGGGCCAACAATCTCCCCCTTTTTGCTGATGACAAAACTCATGGAGTTATATATGCATGGATTAAAGTAAAGCTTCAAAGAAGCTCCCCCTTAACTCATGCATAACAATAAAACATATAAGATATGCAATGAATGTTCTTAAAACACATATAAAACACATATAAACATGCCCTTGATACCAATTAAAATGAAACATAAAACATGCACATAAGAATTAAAATGAAACATAAAACATGCACATAAGACATGCATGGACATGCATATAAACAAGGCTTCTTTTCATCAAATGTAAACTATATGCAAACACAAATATGCATATAAAACTCAAATTCTTCTCCCCTTTTTGTCAATCATCAAAAAGGGTTAAAAATAAAAGCAAAAACAATAAATTTTTCTCCCCCTTTTTGTTCAAATCAAAGAACTAATAAAGGGTTAAATCAAATATGATACCAAAAAAAATGTGGCAATGAAGTGTATATTGATACCAAGTGAAAAACAACAAATCAATTGAAATCAAACGAGAACATATACCAATTGAAAAACACACAAAAAAATGAAAATCTTGATACCAATTAGTAAGTAAACAAATAACCTACCAATTGTAAACAAACAAACTAGATACCAATTTTGGAATTAAACAATACTAATTTTGAATTTCCTTAAATCTTGATATCAAATGAAACTATTATTCTTTAAAACACAAGATACCAATTGAAATTATTTCTTTGCCAATTGAAATCTTTATTTTCTATCATAAAGCAAGGGAGTGGAATACCAAAAAAAAATGTCAATTGAAGGATAAAATACCAATTTGAAAAATAAAATACTAATTTTCTCCCCTTTTATGAAATACCAAATGAAAATATGTATATGCTTGAAATAAGATACCAATTGAAAATTAAGTCAATTGAAATAATGTTAAAGCTCAAGCTAAGCATAAACAAAATCTGTGATATCTTGAAGCACAAATAAATCATCTATATATGTATGTAAGAAATAGATACCAATTGAAATTGATACTAAATGAAGTGCAAGCATACATATATAAAATACAAACATATATGAGTATACAAAAGAATGTCAAGATTGATACCAATTGAAAGAATTCAATGATACCAATTGAAACAACAATAAATACAAGTGTATATCTCATATAACCTACCACCCAATCATGGTTCAAGATAAAAAGGATTTTCATTATAAAGCATACAAGAACATGATCTCCCATCCAACCGCCCATTGAAGGTAGGGGTTTTCATAAAAAAGATTTGAAAGTGTAGTTTGTTCGAAAATCTCTACCAAAAGTGAAGAACACGAACTAGTTTTGGAAAATCTAAAAAAAAAAAAACTAGAACGAGATCCTTCAAATAGGGAAATGAAAACAAAATAGTTTTTCATGAAATACATATAAATCACATGGCACTAAACACTCAAAGTTCATAAAGCCCATATCATAGTCTCATGAAAACAAATCATGAGTAAACAATAAAGTGAGTGAACAAGTGTTATGTGACACATATCAATCATGAAAATATTCAATTAAGCTCATGTGAAATTCCTTAAAAACATGAAACCATGAAAAATCAAAATTTTCATAAAAACACAATTTATACTTTAAGGCATATGTATGTCTTATACAAACCAACGCATACATACATATCCTAAACATGATGAGTCCACAAAGTATATGCATGAATGCACGCAGCTCAAGGATGTATATGTATAGTCAATAGTTTGGACTAGATAGACATATACATGAAGTTAAAACACATGATCATAAAATCATATCCAAAATGGAAATACAAGTTAGAATGCATGAATCATCAAAACTAGACTATACTAGCACATCTAATGGGTACAAATAGGCATCCAAGCACAAACATATATAAAGGTTTATTTGTGGCCCATTCTATGTACAAGTATAACTCCTAGTTTTTATGAAAACTAACATCTAAGCATATATTCAAATCATAAAGCATAAACCAAGTCATAAATCAACAATTATTCTAAAAAATGATCATTATGTAAATTCATATGCTATAAGAATCAAGATATACATAATATCAAAACAATTGTGAAAACACAAAATATGGAATCATGAACATCATATGATCATTGTGCGTATGCATGTACATTAGATCTAAAGCATACATGTTAGTTTAAACAAGGTGAGACACTAAATATAGATTCATATGAAGTATGGGTACTCAAGTAACTAAACATGTACAACCTTAATCTAATGAACATGGCACAAGTATAATGAATCAAAACACAACATGCTATAAAAGGATGGACATAAAAAGCATGCAAATAAAAATGGGAGTTAGAGAATGATACCAAAACCGATGAAGGTGCATCTCTAGTTCTCCAAAACACGGTGATCCTCCCACCAAATCTCCTTGAGAGTGAAGCATCCAAATGGTTCTCTTTAAGCTTAGAATGCATCCACCTCAAGGCACCAATGCCCTCAAGTGATGCGAGAGCTCCCACCTACATCAAAAGTCAAAGAGGTGGTTTTTGGTACCCATTTTCTTTTGGGTCCACGGGGGTTAATATCTTTTCTTACCCAAACATAATTAGTTGCTAAATTTTCATTATAAATACGATCATAACAAAATCTAGCAAGGTGGCCTTTTCGACCACAATGTGTACATGTGTACACGTGAGCATACATATGATGGTGGTGATCATGAAAAGCATGTGTATGCCTAGATGGGTGTGCATGCAAGGTTGGAACTTGTTTCTTGCGAACCAAGGTTTCCAATCGTGTGTGATTCATGGCACAATGGCTCAAAGTGGAGCCCAAACTATCAACACTTTTCTTCAAAATAAGTATATCATTTTCAATGTTAGAAGATAAAGTGGAGCATGCAATAGGTGTGCTAGAACATGAAGCAACATTAGCATGGCAAACATCAATCTCTTTTTGCAAAGATTATTTTTAATCAAAACCAAATCCAATTCTCTAGTAATTGAATCAATATCATTTTTCAAAGTAAGATTTTCTTTAAAAGTAAAATCCAATTTTGAAGATAAAATCTCATTGTGCTTTACAACATCATCACAATCATTTTTATTTTTCAAAAATTCATTTTTCTTTAAAGCAAGTTCAAGTTTAGACTTAAGTGAGTCATGTTCACTTGCAATCTCTTCCTTCTCTTGCAAAACCAATTCAAAATTAGAGCATAAATCCTTTAATTCATTTTTCAAAACAAGATTATCCTCTTTTAACAAATCATGTTTTTCCAACAAATTTTCAAGCTTTTGAGCAAGTTCCATATTTAAAGTTTGAACTTCAAAACAACCATGGCAATAGGAACTAGAGCTATCATCAATATGAGAATCCGATTGTACCTCAAGGGAGTTCTTCCCTTGGACCATGAGGCATTGCTCTCCGGACTTTTCTCTTTTAGATCTCCTCATCTTGTTAATTATCCTTGGAAGCTCGGGAGACGTCAAGATGCTCCAAACTGCAAAAGCCGAATCATAGTGATCAAAAACGGGTAAAAGAAATTCATTGAGAGATGCTCTAAGTGCTCTAAGTGCTAATGCATTGGCCTTCTTATGCTTGCTACTATTTGGGAGGGATTCTATGGTAATGGCTTGATAAACTAGATGTCCTAGGTCTTTTAAATGTTTAGCCATATTAGCCTTCCAATCATTAAGTCTAAAATGGTCAAACATGGGAGGGCTAGCCATTAGTGCAACTATATGTGTGCAAATGAAAATGCAAATGAAGATTAGCAAACCAAGATCACTTCTAGGTGGTTAAACCTAAATATCAGGAGCACTAGCTCTGATACCAATTGAAAAGTCACCTAGAGGGGGGTGAATAGGTGACAATGCTAATCTATGAACTAAATGCGGAATTTAAAAACTTAATGCAAATTACACTCAAGTGCTATCAACAAGTGATGCACACAACTAAGCCAAGCAAATATGAATGAGCAAAATAAATGCAAGGCACAAAGTAAAGAGAGAGTAGAGAGAGAGCCAATGGATCAAGCGCAAACACAAAGATATGTTATCGAGGTTCGAGCACCCAGCTCTACATCCCCGCCTTCGTCACACGAAGGAGTTCCACTAGCTCGTCCACCTAGGACCCTTCACAAGGAGTACCTAACACTCCTCTCTTTACAACCTCCTCCCTGAAGCAAACTCCAACAATCACAACCTCCTTCTTGAGGCAAATTTTCAAACCAATACAACAAACTCCCAATCACCAACCAATACAAGGATCACCTCTCAACTAGAGGGATACAACCCAAAGCACAAAGCTAAGAAAAGATTGGGTTACAACTTGGTGGTCACAACAACAACCACAAACAACTTCTTTTCCTACACAAATATCCTATAGATATAGATAGTAGTTTTTAGCTCAAGTGTGGAGAAAACCAAGGGATATGAAACCAGCAACTCAAAGAAAAACCTTTGGGAAACAAATGAAATCAAGATATAGAAGTTCAAACAAAAGCTTTTCCCAAAATCCCTTTTCTTTGGTTTTTCAAACCCTAATCAAAAACACAAAAGATTGTTCACTTTGAATCCAAAAACCTATTTTTTCTTGCAGCAAAAACACCAGAGAGATAGAAAATTTTAGCCCAAAAATTCTTAGAGAAAAACTCTCTCAAATGGGGTATTTATAGGCAATTTAGAAAACTAGCCGTTTACAGAATATTTGCCAGTTTTACCCTGCCGGTCGACCGGCCCGGTCGACCGCCCAACGGTCAAATTCTGAACCGTTGTGGCTACCGGTCGACCGCCTCGGTCGACCGAGAATTCCTGAGAGCCAACAGCTCTCCGTCGGTCGACCGCTTCGGTCGACCGGCTACAGAGTCAGCCAGCGTGCACGTATCCGTGCACGTCGGTCGACCGGAACGGTCGACTGGCTTCTTTGGTGCGGTCGACCGTACCAGTCGACCGGCCAAGCCTGGCAGACAAAAACAGGTCTGAAATCTGGGGAAAAAAATATTATAATAAATCCCACAAAATCTCTAAAATTCCACAAAAATAGTTTTATCATTTTATATTGAAATACAAACTTGTGTTAAAAATCCTAACACAAATTTCAAACATATTTGACTATTTTTGTGTCATAGAAATTTTGCCAAAAACCAAAAACCGTATTTTCTAAAACCTTGTATTTTGAATAGAAAATACACATTGTCTAAAACTCATCCATGATACAAAAATATGATATTTAAACACTTTGAAGCATATTGTATATGAATAGAAATTCAATATACAAGAAAACATATATATATCATGATTTTGTCATTAAGTCCAAAAATATGTTTTGTTGTAAATACCAAAACATAAAACACATGGAATAGATTATCAAACAAAGTTTGTCTAAACAATTGAAGCATGCATGTATATAGAACAAATCTAATATACATAAACCATGTAAACTTGTTTTGATAAAAAATCTATTCATGAAAACCAAGATCGGTTAAACCTAAAACCGAAGTTTTGATAAAAAATCTATTCATGAAAACCAAGATCGGTTAAACCTAAAACCGAAAATCAAAACATGAAAGGTGTGTGTTGTGAACTTGAGCTTATCATACTATTCTAATCTTTACAATTAGGATCTAAACCCAAACTAAAACTATGGATACCTAAGTCTTCTTGTAGAGCGCAATCTCCAAGCTAGAGCGCAATCTCCAAGTCGGCTCGATCCAAAAACTCTTGATTCACCGAGCAAGTGCAATGTATGATCTTTGATGCTCGGGCTCTTGAATCAACATGTGAAAGATGTGTGGAAGCTTTCACCAACTAATATCTTGATTAAAGATCTGAAACTAAAATCACAAGATTATTAGTACTCATAACTACATGAGTTAATCATCATCAAAACTAGAGTGGAAGGCCTTTGGGCCAACAGGCTCCACCTCATGTGTTTGATTTTCATTTCCTTGTGCCTCTTCCACCTTAGCTTTGCTCCCTTCATCATCCTTTGGTTTGTCTCCCATAGTAGAAGCATCCTCCAAGGTCACTTTCTCCAAACCTTCATCCAATGCATCTATTTCTACAACATTCTTAACAAACTTGTTAGATTCCTCAAACTTAACATGAATAGACTCTTCAATAGTCAATGATGATCTAATGAAAACTCTATAAGCCTTACTAGTGTTTGAGTAACCTACAAAAATAGCCTCATAAGATCTAGCATCAAACTTTCCTAAATTATCTTTTGTATTTAAAACAAAACATTTGCATCCAAAAACTTTGAAATAAGAAACATTTGGTTTTCTAGAAAAGTACATTGGGAAGAGTTTTAGTAGTATTTTACATAAGAAAACACGATTTGATATATAGCATGATGTATTAACGGCCTCGGCCCACAAATAATGTGGTAGACCGTATTCACTTAGCATTGTCCTAGCCATCTCTTGTAATGTTCTATTTTTCCGTTCAACTACTCCATTTTGTTGTGGAGTTCTAGGACAAGATAGTTCATACTTTATTCCATGTTCATCACAAAAAGTGGTAAAGGGTTGGTTAATGAATTCACCTCCTCTATCACTTCTTATTCTCAAAATCGAAACATCTTTTTCTTTTTCAACTCTTTTCTTAAAAATTTGGAAATACGAAAATGCTTGGTTTTTGTGTTCAAGAAAGAAAACCCAAGTAAACCTTGAAAAGTCATCAACCAAAACATAAGCCAATCTATTCCCACTTAGACTTTTGGTTTGTGTAGGGCCAAAAAGATCCATATGGATTAACTCCAAAGGACGTGATGTCATGATATCCTTAATTGACTTGAAAGAAGACTTAGTTTATTTCCCAAATTGACATGCGTCACAAACTCGGTCCTTTTCAAAATTCAAGTAAGGAATACCTTTCACCATTTCCTTTGTGTTTAACCTAGAAATGTGATCAAAAGAAATATGGCCTAATCTCCTATGCCACAACCAAGAGTCATCATCGAGGGCTTTCAAACAAGTAATATTACAAGACATATTTAACATATCAATCATATAAACATTACTTTCACGAAACCGGAAAATACACAAAAATTAGAAGTTCTATCAATTACTTTACAAGCAACATTATCAAAAACAACATCAAAACCTTTATCACAAAGTTGACTAACACTCAAGAGATTATGCTTGAGGCCATCAACTAAAACTACATTTTCAATTAAAGGAGAGGTGCCAAGTTTTACATTACCAATACCGATGATTTTACCCTTGGCGTCATCTCCGAAGGTGACGGTGCCACTTTCATGATATCTTGATAGGGTTGCAAAGTTGTTGATGTCCCAAGTCATGTGCCTTGAGCAACCGCTATCAAGATACCACAATCCTCTACGTCGTTAGGCTTTGGAATGTACCTACATCATTTAACATAATTGTTGATTTTGGTACCCAAACTTTCTTGGGTCCTTTAAAGTTAGTCCCTCGAACCCAAATATTATGATGTGATGCATTTAGTCTATCATAGCAAAAATTGGCTAAGTGTCCTTTCCGCCCACAATGTGAATATGAGAACACTCTACCATACATGAATGCATGATGTGTACGTGTAGTGTGAGCATGTTTTGGGGTTTTGCCATGTTGTTTAGGTTGTGTAGCATGAACATGAACATGAGCATGAGCATTTTTCTTTGGGGCTTGTTTCTTAGGAAACATAGCCTCAATTTTCTTCTTGTTAAACTCACAATTTTTCAAAACAACACTTAATGAGTCTAATCTTTCCTTAAGCATAGAAACTTCATTAGAATCAATTAGTGGGGCCTTACCTTTGCAAGAAATCTTATATTTTTCAAAATCATTTTTAGTAGTGGCCAAGGTGGAAACCAAATCATCCTTTTCTTTGTAAGAGTAAAAACTTGATGACTTAAAGATTCATTTTCCTTTTTCATTTTAAATACTTTTTCTTTAAGAAATCATAATTTGTGACAACTCAACAAAAGCCTCTTCTAATTCATCCATAGAAAGCTCATTATCATAGGAAGGGGAAGAGGTTACCTTGCTTGTGCCTTCATTAGCCATGAAGCACATGTTGGCGGTGTCTATTTCTTCCTCGGATTCGGTCTCCGAATCCCAAGTTGCCTTCATAGTCTTCTTCTTGTAGGGCTTCTTTGATGTGGAGGGCTTAGCTTTGTCCGGACACTCCTCAACAATGTGTCCGGGCTTTTGGCAATTGAAACAAGTGATCCTTCTTTCTTCTTTGCCTCCTTACCATCTTCTTCTACCTTGGTACTTCACCTTGTTGTACATCCTCCGGACATTCTTAACAAGGAGTGAGAGCTCCTCATCATCTTCTTCTTCATCGTCTTCATCGGAGTGTGTAGCTTGACTTTTGAAGGCGATAGTCTTCTTTTTGGAAGGAGCCATATCCTCCCTTGCTCTCCTTTCCATCTCATGGGTTTTGAGGTTCCCAATGAGACCTATAAGCTCCATCTCTTCATTGTCGTTGAGTTCCTTCAAGGTTGTTGCTTTAACTTCCCATGAAGTAGGAAGAGCTCGGATGATCTTCCTTACTCTTTGATCATTGTTGATATCTTCACCTAAAGAAGAGAGTCCATTAGTAATCTTGGTAAATCTTGTAACCATATCATCTATGGTTTCATTTTCTTGCATGCTAAATGTTTCATATTGGGACCGAAGAAGGTCAATCTTAGCCTTCTTTACTTGTGAGGTCCCCTCATGTGTGACTATCAAGTGTGACCAAATCTCATATGCGGATTTGCAATGGATAACCCTAGAAATGTCATCATCATTAAGGGCTTGTAGAAGTGCATAGTGAGCTTTGGCATTGGCATCGAATTCCTTAGTCTCTATTTCGGACCAAGTGGATTCGTCACCGGGGGGTACACTAAAGGACTTAGTCACGGCTTTTGCAACTCGGCTACCTAGAGATTGCAAAAACACGGTCATCTTAACTTTCCATATGGGAAAGTTAAGTCCATCAAACTTAGGAGGGGTCTTAATTCCATCGGCCATTTTTACTATATGAATATGAATGAAATGATTAGCAAATTAGGATCTTCTCTAAGGTTGTTAAACCAAATCCTAGAGTCCAAGCTCTGATACCAATTGAAAAACACCTAGAGGGGGGTGAATAGGTGTAATTGCTAATCTAATGATCTTTTTGAACTAAGTATGATGAATGATGCAACGATCTCTCAAAAACAAGACTAAGAGCCGAATACCCCTTGCGAGGTTCTGAACTCCTTCCTCCCAATTCCCCTAGATATGGGTTAGAGGTGCGCAATGCAACCTTGTTGTATTGAGATATGATCGATCAAGGCAAAGTATGATGATGAGAAATGAGATGCACACAATATATCACAAGAATTACAAGCTTGAATTAAAAGCACAAGGAAGATACAAGATCACAAGCAAGTAATAAGGAGCAATAAAGTGTTAGAGGAATTTAAAGCAAGAATTGGACGCAAAGGCAATCGCAAACACAAATATTTGTTTCGAGGTTCGAGCCACCGCTCTACTCCCCGCCTTCACCTCCGTGAAGGGTTTCCACTATCCACCGAGGACGCCTTTACAATTTGGTCTACCGAAGACCGAGCACCGAGCTCCACCGAGTACAAAGGACCTCTACCGAAGAGGTTGCTCCACAAGGAAAGGATTACAAGAACAAAGTGATCACAACAAGATCACTACACTTTTTCTCAAACTCTTTTACAAACACTCTCACTTCTATTACAACTTCACTATAGAATGAGTATAGGATTTTTGGCTCTATGAAGTGTGGTGAGAAAACTTCAGTTGTAGAGTGATATAGACAATCAAACACAACTGAAAAAACAAACTTTAAAAGAATTGGAATGAAGGCTTTAAACTCTTTTCTTTTCTCTTTTGAAAACAACACAAACTTGAGGATTTTTCTTGGTGGTATGCAAGAGAGATTTCTCCTCTATTTATAGGGTTGAAAATAGGTTAAAAACAATTTCTTTACACCTAATTTGACCTGCAAAAGCTCCCCAACAACTCTCTAAAAGTCTGTTAAAGCAGAAAAAAGAAACAGATTTTCAGAATTGCCCAAAGAGGAAAGAGCCGTTGGATTGTTGCAGGCCTGGCGGTCGACCGGTCCGGTCGACCGTCAGCCCAGCTGCAAAGAGTCGTTGGCTCTCGGTCGACCGGTCCGGTCGACCGTCCCAAAAGAGGAAACACAGTTTCCTTCTTCTGGTCGACCGGTCCGGTCGACTCAGAAAACCAGAGAGCAGTGTGCTCTTGGTCGGTCGACCGGTGCGGTCGACCGACGGACGTGCACAGACGTGCACGTCCAGGCTATGGCGCTGGTCGACCAGGCCGGTCGGCCGGTCAGCCTGAAATGGGAAAAACTGCAGGATTTTGAACTTGAAAAAATTTGAAAAATTGTTTTAGGTTAAAACAAACTAGAGTGACATGTTAGTAGGAGTATGTATACATGATCTAGACAAGATATTTATTTTATAAAACTTAGGTTCATGTAAATCTCTACTAAGGCATGAAACCAAATTTTGAAAATGAAAACAAGACCAAATTTTATCAAAACCAAATTTTGTGTGTGTGTGTGTGTATCCTAGAGCCAAATAACCAAGACTCAAACTTTAACATTCTATTCTTACAATGATTCTAAGGACTTCAAGATCTTCAATAGGCTTCTTCATATGATTTTCAACACTTGTTCCTTGAGCCCAATTGGAGTTGACTTGAGTCCAAATCCTTGTATTTGTGAGAGAAGACTTCTAGAATGAATAGAAACCTGAAACACACTTAAACAACAAATATTATTAGTACAAATAACTAATATGTTTTGTAATCATCAAAATACACTAATCATGGGTGTTGTAACCTTGGGCCAACAATATAGTGTAGATCGAGAATGAGGAAAATCCTATAGACCATCCTCTGCTCGCCTTCAAAAACAAGATAAGTCATCATGAAGGCTTCAAGGTAAACAAGCACTGAAAAAGGCAAGTAAACATCTCTTTTCTTTATTCTCGTTTCTAGGTTTAGAAAATGATTTCAACAACCAACTCCCTTTGTTTTACTTTTTTTTATTTCTTTGTATATATTTATTTTCGATTTTCTCCACCTTCTCAATCTACCATTTTCTTCTTAACTTAACAAAAGATTCTTTTTTCTTTTATCTACAAGAACAAAAAGAAGAACTTTAACCAATTCTAGTGAACTAAAAGAGAACTTGCTAAAAGCTTCCATCGCAAGTCTCTCCTTATGGATCACGACCCACATAGCCACTTGTTATTGCAATAGTATTAAGTACCTTACACTTTCTATTCTTAAGTTCTGAAATTCTGTATTTTATATGTGCAGGTCTAAACTCAACCAGTGACCAAGTATGTTTGATGGTCCTAGAGAATGACTCCTTTGAGGTAAACTTGGAATCCGATCTAGATGAAAATACAAACATGTTAAATGATGAACTTAACTGATTTGTGAATAATTATTTGAAATTTATAAATTGTTGAAAATTGTGAATAAGAATTTAAAAGAAAATGGTTCTTTTCTTCAAAATTGAATGATGTTTTAAATGAAAGAAAATTTTTATCTTCAAAACCTGATACTGTTTAAAAAGAAAATGAATTTTTGAAAATTGAAAATGATTCCTTGAAAAACCAAATTGTTTCGATTTTCAAAGAAAGGGATTTTGTTTTAAAAGAAAAGAATTATTTAAAAACTCAATTTGACATTGTTTTAAAAGGGAATGAAAAGTTGTATACTTCCTTGAATAAGGCAGGGACGTAAAGCAAGTTGCTCGAATCTCGAAATAATTCTCCTACGTTTGCGACTGCTTATCTCTCTCATATTTATTCTTATTTAATATCTTGCATTATTATAATTGCTTATTCTTATGCTTGATATTGTTTTATGTGCACTCATTTTAACCAAGAAAGTAATTAAGCATCTAAACTCTTATTTAAAAGGAACCACGGGGAGAAGTTCATACCCCTTTATTGGGCATCGACTTTATTTCTTGGTTGTGAGTTTGAAATTGTTTATATGGTCTTATTTGCATAGATTTATTGTTAATAATTTATTAATTTTCGCTTTGATTAACACATCACCTATTCACCTTTTATCTAGGTAATTTTAGGTAGTGATGCTCGTCTCAAAGGGGTCCCCTGGTAAGGTTGCAACTATAGGTGGGACCATAGGAGGAGGCCTGGATGAAGCAACAACAGTGTATGAGGCGAAGGGGTGGAGGTCGTTCTGAATGAAGAAGCCAAGGGCGAGGTGGGAGTCAAAGACGAGGATGAAAAATTAAAAACGACATTTTTGTCTTTTTACAGTGACAATTAACGTTTGTTGGGTAATAGTCTAAAAAAAGTATTTTAGAGTATATCCATGCATTGATCAATAATTTAGGCATTTTAGTGTGATTTGTTCATCTTCGAGTGAAAATGAAACACCCCAACCCCCCAAGCCAATCCAACCCCAACATACGCGCCAAACGATAAGGAATGGGCCCATCGGACCAAGCCCAATCTTATTCCACCCGTCCGGCCCATCTCGTGGTGGGCGGATTGGGTCTTAGGAGCTCTTTATTTCTCAGAAAGTGGGGAGAAAATGTGGAGTCTGATGGGTCCTGCTATTAGTTTTTTTTCACTTTCTCAAACTAATATTTTCTTGAAACTAACTAAAAAAGAAGAAAAAAATTACATCAGTAAAATATCATCTCTTTTTTCTTTGGGGCTGTTTGGATTCAAGGAATTGGGTGGAAGTGAGGAAGTGGGAAGTGTCTTTCTCCATTTCCGCTGTTCATCCAAACACCGGAAAAGGAAAATGGAAAAAGGTCTTTTCCTTTTCTCTTTTCTCTTTTACACAACCTTTTTCTCACTTCCAGAGTGCTACAGTTAATTTTGTGGTCATGTAAATCTCATTTGTAATAAGTTGTAGTACAAAACAGTTAATTTTTTGCTCATATAAATCTCACTTGCATTCTAGTTACAGTCCAATATTTATTTTTCTTAATTAATTTTTATTTTAATATTATTTTGCGGTCAACTTTGTGGTCAACTTTTTCACTTCCATTTTCACATTACCATCCAAACACCGGAAAAGACATAACATTTTTCAAACCACACTTCCTAACAACATCCAAACACCGAAAAACTTACTAACCAATTCCCAAGTTTCAAAGAGAACTATTATCACTTCCTCATTTCTTCACTTCCTCACTTCTACCCTTAACCAAACAGGCCCTTTATAGTTTCAACTCAAAATAAACAAAAATTGCTTGAAAAACTGTAACGTGTGAGTCTCGCTCTAATGCTTTCTCGAGAAGGCTCGAGAAAACAAACACGTGCAGTTCTCACTCGAAAAGTGTTTTGCAGTCAAACAGACCTTAGAGCGGCAACATTCTAGGCACACCCGCAAAGTTGATTCGAGTCCGCCGCCTTCGTCCCCCCCCTCTCTCTCTCTCCCTGCTCCCTTTGGATAAAGCGACTAACTCCCCCAATTTCTCTCACTCCCACTCCAAAACCCTACTGCAAAACTCTAACCCTAGATCTCGCCATGGATGACTCCCTCTACGACGAGTTCGGCAACTACATCGGCCCTGAGATTGCCTCCGATGCCGACTCCGAATCCGAGCCCGAAGACTCCCCCTCCCCCTCCGACCGCTCCCCCGGCCTCCACTCCGAGGACGAGGCCGCTGCCTCCGCCATCGACCCGACATCCAACGGTCTCATCGCCGTCGGCCCCGACGACATGGACACCGACCTCGCCGCCTCCCAGATCGTCCTCGCCGAGGACAAGAAGTACTACCCCACCGCCGAGGAGGTCTACGGCGAGGGCGTCGAAACCCTAGTCATGGACGAGGACGAGCAGCCCCTCGAGCAGCCCATCATCAACCCCGTCCGCACCGTGCGGTTAGAGGTCACCCCCTCGAAGGACTCGTCGTCGACCTACGTCTCCACCGAGTTCTTGCTCGGTCTCGCCTCCAACCCCTCCCTCGTCCGCCACGTGGCCCTCGTCGGCCACTTGCAGCACGGCAAAAACCGTGTTCATGGACATGCTCGTCGAGCAGACCCACCGCATCTCGACGTTCGACACGGAGCGGGAGAGGCACGTGCGGTTCACTGACACCAGGATCGACGAGCAGGAGCGGAGGATCTCCATCAAGAGCGTGCCAATGAGCTTGGTACTTGAGGATAGCAATGGGAAGAGCTACTTGTGTAACGTTATGGACACGCCCGGGCATGTGGATTTCTCCGATGAGATGACGGCCGCTTTAAGGCTGGCCGATGGGGCTGTGCTGGTTGTTGATGCTGCAGAAGGAGTTATGGTAAGGATTCTTGATTGGTGTTGCATTTGTTGTGTTATTTTCATAATATGTGTAGATATTTTTTTGCAGCTGATTCTGACTTGTTCTTGTTGTTTATTATGATAATAATATTTATCTATTATTGACTTGTTTAATTTTACTGTGTTATTTTGTACTCTCTCCGTCCGGGAATAGTAGTGTCTTTTTTGAAAAAAAATTGTCCCAAATTAGTTGTCCATTTTCAATTCCAATGCTACTTTTATCATTCTAAATAGTACTTTTACCATTACCAATATAGAGTATGAAGTAATACCCTTGCCTTTTCTGTTTATAACAAAAATGCCATTCTTCCTTTCTCTTTATAACAAAAACATCATTCCCAATGCAAGGTAAAATTGAAAGTTTCCTAAATATATCATACCCAATCCCTTTTCCTTACTTCCCGTGTCCGGTCAAAATCCGCACACTAAAAGTGGACAGAGGGAGTAATAATGTGTTATCTTATTTATGTTCTACCCTTTTTCTTACGTCCGTCCGAATTAATCTCTAGAAGTAACCTTAAGATATTCCGGCTTAGAAGGACAAGCCTTAGGAGCTCCAAAATGATTGAAAGCCTTAGCTCCATTCTTAATAGTGAGATAATTTGGATTTTAAATTTTCTACTATTCTATTTTATGCCTTTGGTGAATGGTGCTAACAAGAGAAGTTCCTTGTCCCTTCTTTGATGCAACTTTGACGTTGATTACAATGTTTTGCTAGTTTAATTAAAACACTTCGTGAACATTCTCTAAGGTGAGTCCTCAATGGGTATGTAGGAGTACCTTAGTGTAGGACAAAGGAGGTTATAGATGGACATTCATAATTGACAAGCATAGCTTAAAATGACTTTGAGAAATTACAAGTTATGGATGAACATGGCGACCTTATATAGAACCACAAGGCCTTTTATAGTGCTATAAACTTACGAAGTTTCCAAAAGTCATATTTTTAGCATTTCATTGTTGTACTATGTACATCCATGTGATGGACATAGGTGACAATCAACAGTTTCAAAAATATCTTTTTGTTTCCTCTAGTCACATATGACAATAATAATGTTATGCTGATTTCCATTGAAAAGTAGAAAACTTGAAAGGAAAAGCTTAGAGAAAAAACAAATTATTGTAAATGATAATGCATTTGAATCTAAATAAAAGATGCTATCTATTTGCTATATACTTGGTGATAATTTTAGACATAAGCAGTGTTATCGAGACGAGTTCGAGATCCGGTTCAAGTGACCAGCTCAGAATCGATCGACTCGACCAAGACTCGGAGTCAACTCGGCTGAATCAGTCAAGTCACGGGCTGACTCGGAGTGACTCAGCCGAGTCGATGCCGAGTCTTGACCTAGTCGGATTAAAAAGAATCGCAGAACATACCTGATCACTGATGCCACTCGCCCACTCGCCCACTCGCCTTCCCGCCGTCGCTGCCCGTCTCTGTCTCTCTCCCTCCCCCCTCTGTCCCAATCTCTCTCTCAGAGATCGGGACAGGGGAGAGGGGGGAGGGAGAGGGGGAGAGATGGGGAGAGGCTAAGGGAGAGGGAGAGAGCGATTGAGAGAGATCGGTTAAGGGAGAGAGAGATCCGATCTCTCTCCTTTATCCTTTTCCTTTTTTGCCTTTTTTGGATTTTTTTCAATTTATTCCTCAATTTTTTAATATTTTAAATTACCCCGAAGTCATGATATTTCCCTAATTAGCCCCTCAAAACAAATTTGTTTTGAACATGTGACATATGAATTTTGATGGATACATTTTTTTTACGATTTATCGTGATTTTTCAGAATTTTTTGAGCTTTATATGTAGCGTTTTGCGCGTATCGCTCGACACCGATCCAAATTGACGCGACCGATCCGTCTCAGTGCCCGCCTAGTCGACGACCGAGACCGCGATTTTGAACCATGCATATAAGTTGCGAAGATTTTTGCAATTAATTCTGACCATTGTGTCATCTATGAATCCTTACAGGTCAATTATCAGTTCAGATGTCCTTGTTATCAATTATCAATTTTTAAAATGGATACTTAAGTGGATTCCACAAATTTGTAGAGGATCCCCAAGTTGATTTTATAGGAACTGATCCGAATCAGGCTATTATATGTTACGTGAGGTTTCATATATTGAAACTATTTCCACAAATATATAATTGAAGCATGATTTTTACGAAATTTCATGCAATTTGAGTGAATTTTTAAATAATTCACATAAACTAAGAAAATACTTATGATGCATGATTTGGTTAGGTTTTAATTCTTAGAATAAGAAACAAGATCTCGCGAAATTGGCTTCTACAGTTTTAATCTGACTGCCAAATACTGAAATAGGTTCGTCTTATGTAGGCCGCGTTTGGTTATAGAATTGACTACTTGTAGTTAATCTGAATTCCAAGATGGTTATTTGCTTGCAATGCTCATCAACCTGAACTCTCGGTTATTTCGTGAGGCAAATTATTTGTTTTTGACCAAGTCAACAATGTGAATCCTAGTTAGAAGTTAACACAAGTTCTAACGGTTGTATACTTTTAATTCAAATGTAAGGCATTTTCTTCTTGTGGAATCTTGGTTATAGCATTTAGTTGTGGTTTTTTGCATACCCATGGCCATCTCATAGTTATATGCTGCTGTTGAAAACATTGTGGCAATGTGCATGGTTCAATATCATGCTTGCAGATGTCTTATCTGATCTCTTTGTGTACAAGATAGCAGACAATGATAGACTTCATCGACAAATATTAATTTACCCGCTAAATAGATCAATTGTATTTCTGTCAGTTTCTTGTTTGCTTCCTACGATGAGGGAAGGAGGGAGAAATACTCAATTTTGTATATTAGTTAATAGATTTTTGGGGGGAAAATTAAGAGGTTGAGAAAAGCCCAAAAATTTAAAATTCTCTTTGGCATCTAGTTCAATAATTTGGTACGAATCTTTTGGAGAGAGTAGTTGTAATCTCTTAGCTAACCCTAAAGATAAAAGTCTTGTTGTCACAGCTCTGCTAGTCTCTTGCATTACATAAAATGTTAGTTTTCTTTAAAAGCTTCCTTATCATCTTATGATGAAGCTATGCGAACTCCGTCAAAACTTACTTTAATTGTCGCATTAACTCTTTCATGTTGTAGATGAATTCTTGCTAGTTGTTATACTTAGTTAAAATTGTTTGAAGGGTGGATTATGTCCTACGTACAGCTAGGCATACGCAGATAAGATCTGGGCCCGATGTGAAATAAATTTGTCTTTCCTCATTGTCCTAAATATTATATGATACAAACGATGTAACATTCGATCGATTTTAGGTTCTGCTGATATGATATGGTAAAAGAAGGTCATATCATTTGGAACCATATTAGTTGATATTTGTGATGTTGGCCGACATATTGGTCCGATATGCATCGCCATAATATTGATTGGTATGGTTGAAAATTTAGCTTTATTGGATTTTAACTTGCAGGACGAGTTGGAGTTCAATTTTAATACCAAAACCTGTTAATTTAAAGTCCAAATTTCCCAAAACCCTTCCAATTCATTTCCAAATTCATTCACTTCCCTAATCCAGTCTAAACAACAAAAAATGTTATAAAAAAGAGTTTTTTTGGGTCCCCAAAACTTCTTATTGATAAATTCCCCATAAAATTTTGTTATTTTAAATAACCCTCGAAAATCTTAAAGTTACCTCAAATATCCTCTATCCCATTAATTGATGGTTATTTTATGGTTAGAAATTTAATTTACCAAATTACCTTGTTTAAAAACTTCCTAGAGAATTCTATCGACTCTCTTTCTCTCTATCGTATTTGTATCTCCCTCGTATCTTTTTCTCGTGTATCATTCATATCTCTCTCATGCTTCTCTCCCTTCGAACCTCAATCATTTCTCTCTCATTCCTCTCTCTCTTTCTTTCATGTGAACCACCCTAGAGGGGATCTGGGCAAGCGCAAAGCCATGGACTCACGTCTTTCCCCTCTTAGATCTCTAATTCTTAATTCAAAGATCTCTTCAACCTACATTGCTATTTGAACTCCAAATAAGAATACAGTAACAAAAATGTTTGACAAAAGTTTAGTGAATGGGGCTAGGCAAAGGGAGAAGCTGAGTTGAAATTCAAACGAGATTGAGAATAGGCCATGGTCATCAAAGTAATATTCGTTTTTATTAAATTTTGAGGAATAATAACTTAATTAACTTTGTATTGCATTAAAAAGGTTGTCTTTGGAATTTGATGGAGATATTTTGTCATTCCCTGCATATAATTTTGAGAAATCATACAGAAGTTTATTTTGTCAGCACATTGCATGTAATTCTTTTGCTGTTTGTGTGAATTTTTTTTAATTAGTGGTATTTAAATACTAGATCATGGGGATAAGACATCTTTAATCAGTTAGCTTTAATAATCATAATTTAATGTTTATGAACCATCATGCATACTCACACATTCAATTTCTATAAATGCAATTCAATAGTTAGTGTAGAAAGAATGGATAATAGAAGGATTAAAAAATAAATTAAAGTAAAACCTTGCTGAAAGTAGTGTGGTTGATATAACTGGTGCTTTCAATCTGGTTTTTGGATTTATTTTTCTAACTTCCTCTAACGTTCTTCTGTGATTTAATTTTTCCGTTTTAGCATTCTTGTAATTTGCTTGTTCTAAGATTTTGCATTCTTTTGTTTTCTTAAAAGTTACATGATTTTTGTAACTCTTGAGAGGGAGATGGAATAAGACAATGAGGTTGTTGAGATAATTTAATATGGTATAGGTTTAATGGGTTTATTGGTGACTGGAAATCGATTCGAGAGAGTTTGGATGGAGGGAAGGTGCCAGAGTTTTTTGTGCTTGCTAGCTAACTGAACCACTCTATTCTCAGCCATTAGCATGCAGCGAGTGTTCATCATCACAAGTTTCTGTTAAGTATGAAACATTTAGCTAGCACAAGTTTTTAAAGCATTAATTCATGATTTTTAGTCACATTCAGATCACTGAATTATTATGTATAATTATCTTTTGAAATCATACTTGAGTTTGATAACAACTTTAAATTGGAACCATTTATATTCAGCAAGCACAAGTTTTGATATTAAACCAACTTAGTGACATTCAGGTTGGGATTTTGGTCGAATAAATAGTTCCACATCGGCTAGAAATGAGGATGGTCTTGGGTTTATAAGGATTTGGGCTACTCGACCTAATAGGTTAGTTTTTTGGGATGGTGTCCCAACTCCTTCAATTGGTATTAGAGCCATGCCCCGAACTTAGTCGTCTGTGAGGGTGATATTCGATGATGTCGACCCCCCTCGATGGCGCAAAAGGCGCAATGAGCCTGATCACCCCAATGGCGCAAAAGGCGCAATGGGCCTGATCACCCCAATGGCGCAAAAGGCGCAATGGCCCTTTGAAGTTTGTTGGACTCTGGATAAATTTGGCAGTGGTGCTCCTTTGCAATAGGCGTGCCGTCTTTCACGCGGTGTAGAGGAGTGCCGACTGCAGTTGGTGCTTCACATAAGGCGTGCCGTCTTCCCACGCAGTGAAGATTTGGTATCTCGATAGAGCATTTGATCTTCTGGTGTGAAAATAGTTGAGCTTGCAGGATGACTTTTTGTTCGAGGGGGGATTGTTGGGATTTGGGTCGTACAAATAGTCCCACATCGGCTAGACATGGGGATGATCTTGGTTTGGGATGGTACCCTAAGTCCTTCAATGACATTTAGATCATTGAATTAATTTATAAAATTACCTATTGAAAATGTAACTTAAATGCGAACAATTTGTATCAGTTTAATGTGAATTCTAACGGCTGAACTCAAATTAAGTTTGTCGCTCATGTTGGAGTTAAAAAAAACTTTATTTGAATTTTAAATAAATCTAAAAAACCCAAAATATTAGTTTTACTAGAAGTTGAGAATCGAAATAATTAAAATAATAATTAGACAACTCTTTTTCCGATTCCTTTTCTTTCTAAGATTTTTCATTACAAGTGTCCCTATGACATCAATACCTTTCTACGTAGAAAATCCTATATATCTATATAAATTAGACAACTCTGAAAACTATATGTAATAAATAAATATCAAGATAAATACAACAAGTTCAAACATGTCCTTTGAGCATAAGACACCGTTACATAATAGGAGTATATTTCCTTTTTTATATAAAATCAAAGCATAATTTAGTAAATATACAAGAAGGCTATATTAATTAGTTCTTTAATTAATGAATACAATTATCAAGATAACTACAACGAATTCAAATAAATCGACAGTGACAACTATATCCCGTATCCGATCAGGACTGGGACATGCACTCACTATAAATTCATCATAGTAGAACCAGTATGCATGCTCATGAATAAAAAGCTTTCCATTGTTCTTCATTATGAATCCATATCACCATCGTCAAGAAGCGCGACCGTTGGCGGAGGCGTCCGTTTACGGAGGAAGAGCGGACGCTGGTAGAAGCACTGGCTGTTGAGGTCTTAGTGAACTTTCCCGAGGCTGTCGAAAGGAATCATCGCGCGGGGAACCTCAGATTGATCGTAGTGGACTCGAGGTGGCCCGAGCCTTCGAAAGGCAAGCGGAAGCAGGCCGGTCCCGGTGACGGCCAGGAGAGGCCGGGACCAGACTCTGGCTTGCACGACTTTATTATTTGCCCCTAAGAGGGCAAGATACAAGGAGGAGGTAAGTATTGATCATTATGCTAATGTAATTTGAGTTTCTTACTTAATTTGTGTCTAATCTCAGAGATATCCTACTTTTATGTTCTACCCTCTCTTATGGCCTTCTAAATTAATCTCTAAAAGTAACCTTAAGATATTCCGGCTTAGAAGGACAAGCCTTTTAGATGATTGATAGTTTCAGATCCATTCTTAATAGTGAGATAATTTGGATTGTAAATTTTCTAGTATTATATTTTATGCCTTTAGGGCTGACAGAAGAAATTCCTTGCCCCCTTCTATGATTATGCAACTTTGACATTGAATACTATGTTTTGCTAGTTTAATTAAAACACTTTGTGAACATTCTTTAAGGTGAGTTCTGAATGGGGAATGGAGTACCTTTGTGTAGGACAAAGGAGGTTGTAGATGGACATGCATAATTGACGAGTATAGCTTAAAATGACCTTGAGAAATTACAAGTTATGGATGAACATGGCGACCTTATATAGAACCACGAGGCCTTTTATAGTGCTATAAACTTACGGCGTTTCCAAAAGTCATATTTTAGCATTTCATTGTTGTACTATGTACATACATGTGAGGGACATTGGTGACAATCAATAGTTTCAAAAGTATCTTTTTGTTTCCTTTAGTCAAATATCACAATAATAATGTTATGCTTATTTCCATTGAAAAATAGAAAACTTAAAAGGAAAAGTTTAGAGAAAAAACAAATTATTGTAAATGATAATGCTTTTGAATCTAAATAAAGGATGCTATCTATTTGCTATATACTTGGTGATAATTTTAGACACAGTGTTCTAAATGGCGGCCACAGCGGTTATATCAGCCGGGAAAATTTATCGGGGATGGGGATATATCAGGGATATATCGGGGATATTTTCAAAAATCGAATGTCAAAATCGGACTGTAAATAAACATATCTTCTTGTCTTAAATCGCATCTCAATAAGACAATATATGCATAAATTATATAAATTTACATAAAACATCATATTTATATGTTTAAGATATGCTTAACTCGATAACTTGCATTAAGCCTATGAATCCATAATCACTATCCAAGTATAAAATTTTTAAAATTTTCACTTTGCCACATCACTCGTATTACCCAAATAGCTAACCTAGAAATTGGGTGTAGAACGCTATATCGGGTCCAAAATCGCCGAAATTGCAGCCGATATGTCGGGTCCATGCCTATTTATCGGCGATTTTGAATGAAAAATGCTATATCGGTTTGAATGCGTCAAATCATTGCAGCTAGGTGCCGTAAACGCAATATCGGCGCAATATCGGGGTTATAGCTGGGATATTTCGAGCACTGTTTAGACATATAAGTTGCAAAGATTCTTGCAATTAATTCTTTGACCATTGTGTCATCTATGAATCCTTACTGGTCCATTATCAATTTAGATGTCCTTGTTATCAATTATCAATTTTTAATTTGGATACTTAAGCGGATTCCACAAATTTGTAGAGGATCCCCAAGTTGATTTTGTAGGAACTAATCCGAATCAAGCTATTATATGTTACGAGAGGGTTCATATATTGAAACTATTTCCACAAATATATAATTGAAGTATGATTTTTAAGCAATTTCATGCAATTTGAGTGAATTTTTTAATACTTCACATAAACTAAGAAAATACTTATGATGCATGATTTGGTTAGGTTTAATTCTTAGAATAAGAAACAAGATCTCGAAATTGGCTTCTACAGTTTTAATCTGACTGCCAAATACTAAAATAGGGGTGATCATCCGAGGTTCTCCGCGCGATGATCCCTTTCGACAGCCTCGGGAAAGTTCACAAGACCTCAACAGCCAGTGCTTCTAGTCGCGTCCGCTCTTCCTCCGTAAACGGACGCCTGATCTCCGCCAACGGTCGCGCTTGACGGTGGTGACATGGATCCATAATGAAGAAGAAAAACAATGGAAAGCTTTTTGTTCAAAAGCATGCATACTGGTTCTACTATGATGAATTTATAGTGAGTGCATGTCCCAGTCCTGATCGGATACGGGATATAGTTGTCACTGTCGATTTATTTGAATTCGTTGTAGTTATCTTGATAATTGTATTCATTAATTAAAGAACTAATTAATATAGCCTTCTTGTATATTTACTAAATTATGCTTTGATTTTATATAAAAAAGGAAATATACTCCTATTATGTAACGGTGTCTTATGCTCAAAGGACATGTTTGAACTTGTTATATTTATCTTGATATTTATTTATTACATATAGTTTTCAGAGTTGTCTAATTTATATACGTATATATGATTTTCTACGTAGAAAGGTATTGATGTTATGAGGACACTTGTAATGAAAAATCCTAGAAAGAAAAATAATCGAAAAAGTGTTATTTAATTATTATTTTAATTATTTCGATTCTCAACTTCTGGTAAGACTAATATTTTGGGGTTTTTTAGATTTATTTAAAATTCAAATAAAGTTTTTTTCAACTCCAACATGAGCGACCAAACCTAATTTGAGTTCGGCATTTAGAATTCGCATTAAACTGATACAAATTGTTCACATTAAGTTATATTTTCAATATGTAATTTTATAAATTAATTCCGTGATCTAAATCTCATTGAAGGACTTGAGGCATCGTCCCTAACCAAGACCATCTCCATGTCTAGCCGATGTGGGACTATTTGTTCGACCCAAATCCTAACAATCCCCCTCGAACAAAAAGTCTTCCTGCAAGCTCAACATCTTCACACTGAAAGAACAAACGCTATATCGAGATACCGAATCTTCACTGCGTGGGAAGACACGCCTTATGTGAAGCACCAACTGCAGTCGGTCACTCATCTACACTGCGTGAAAGGCGGCACGCCCATTGCAAAGGAGCACCACTATCAAATTTATCCAGAGCACAGCAAGCTTTACAGAGGCTTAATGCGCTTTTATGTGTCATTGGGGTGATCAGGCCCATTGCGCCTTTTGCGTCAATTAAATCACAAAAGAACGTTAAGAGGAAGTTAGAAAAATAAATCCAAAAATCAGATTGAAAGCACCAATTATATCAACCACACTGCTTTCAGCAAGGTTTTACTTTAATTTATTTTTAATCCTTCTATTATCCATTCTTTCTACACTAACTATTGAATTTCATTTATAGAAATTGAACGTGTGAGTATGCATGATGGTTCATAAACATTAAATTATGATTATTAAAGCTAATTGATTAAAGATATCTTATCCCTATGATCCAGTATTTAAATACCACTGATTAAAAAAATTCACAAAAAATAGCAAATGAATTACATGCAAGGGGCCGACTTCTCTGTGATTTCTCAAAATTATATGGAGAGAATGACAAAATATCTCCATCAAAGTCCAAGGACAACTTTTTTAATGCAATACAAAGTTAATTAAGTTATTATTCCTCAAAATTTAATAAAAACGAATATTACTTTGATGATCATAGTATTTCTCAATCTCTCTTGAATTTCAACTCAGCTTCTCCCTTTGCCTTGCCCCATTCACCAAATTTTTGTCAAACATTCTTGTTCTTGTATTCTTATTTGGAGTTCAAATAGCAATGTAAGTTGAAGAGAACTTTGAATTAAGAATTAGATATTTAAGAGGAGGAAAGACGTGAGTCTATGGCTTTGCGCTTGCCCAAATCCCCCTCGGGTGGTTCACATGGAAGAGAGGGAGAGAGAGAATGAGAGAGAAATGATTAAGGTTCGAAGGGAGAGAAGCTGGAGAGAGAGATGAACGATACACAAGAGAGAGATATGAGGGAGATACAAATATAACAGAAAGAAAGAGTCGATAAAATTCTCTAGGAATTTTTTAAACAAGGGTAATTTGGTAAATTAAATTCTTGACCATAAATAACCATCACTTAATGGGATAGGGCATATTTGAGGTAACTTAAAGATTTTCGAGGGTTATATAAAATATCAAATTTTTATGGGGAATTTATTAATAAGAATTTTTTTGGGAACCAAAAAATCCTTTTTTATTACATTTTTTCGTTGTTTAGACTAGATTAGGGAAGTGAATGAATTGGAAGGGTTTTGGGAAATTTGGACTTTAAATTACGGGTTTGGGTATTAAAATTGAACTCCAACTCGTCCTGCAAGTTAAAATCCAATAAAACTAAATTTTCAACCATACCAACGAATATTATGGCGATGTATTCCAATATGTCGGCCAACATCACAAATATCAGCTAATATGGTTCCAAATGATATGATCTTTTTTACTATATCATACTAGTAGAACCTAAAACCGATCGGATGATACAACGTTTGTATCATATAATATTTAGGACAATGAGGAATGACAAATTTATTTCACATCGGGCCCAGATCTTATCTTCGTATGCCTAGCTATACATAGGACATAATCCACCCTTCAAATAATGTTAACTAAGTATAACAACTAGCAAGAATTCCTCTACAACATGAAAGAGTTACTGCGATAATTAAAGTGAGTTTTGATAGAGTTCGCATAGCTTCATCATAAGATGATAGGGAAACTTTTAAATAAAACTATCATCTTGCATTCAGCTAAAGAGAACATTTTATGTAATGTAAGAGACTAGCAAAGCTGTAACAACAAAGCTTTTATCTATAGGGTTAGCTGATAGATTACAACTACTCTCTCTAAAATATTCGTGCTAAATTATTGAACTAAATGCCAAAGAGAATTTTAAATTTTTGGGCTTTTCTCAATATCTTGATTTTTCCCATAAAAATCTATTAACTAATATACAAAATTGAGTATTTCTCCCTTCTTCACTCATCGTAGGAAGCAAACAAGAAACTGATAGAAATACAATTAATCTAGTTAGCGGGTAAATTAATATTTGTCGATGAAGTCTATCATTGTCTGCTAGCTTGTACACAAAGAGATCAGACAAGACATCTGCAAGCATGATATTGAACCATGCACATTGTCACAATGTTTTCAACAATAGCATATAACTATAAGATGACCATGGGTATGCAAAAAAACCACAACTAAATGCAATAACCAGTTCTTGTCTTATGTAGGCTGCGTTTGGTTATAGAAAGGACTACTTGCAGTTAATCTGAATTCCAAGATGGTTGTTTGCTTGCAGTGCTCATCAACCTGAACTCTCGGTTATTTCGTGAGGCTAGTTATTTTGTTTTTGACCAAGTCAATAATGTGAACCCTAGTTAGAAGTAACATAAGTTCTTACAGTTGTATCAATTCAATTCAAATGTAAGGCGTTTTCTTCTTGTGGAATTCTGGTTATAGCATTTAGTTGTGGTTTTTTGCATACCCATAGCCATCTCATAGTTATATGCTGTTGTTGAAAACATTGTGGAATGTGCATGGTCAAATATCATGCTTGCAGATGTCTTATCTGATCTCTTTGTGTACAAGCTAGCTAATAATGATAGACTTCATAGACAAATATTAATTTACCCGCTAACTAGATCAATTGTATTTCTATCGGTTTCTTGTTTGCTTCCTACAATGAGGGAAGGAGGGGAAATACTTAATTTTGTATATTAGTTAATAGATTTTTAGGGGGAAAATCAAGAGGTTGTGGTATCTAGTTCAATAACTTGGTACGAATCTTTTGGAGAGAGTAGTTGTAATCTATTAGCTAACCCTAGAGATAAAAGCTTTGTTGTTACAGCTCTGCTAGTCTATTACATTACATAAAATGTTTTCTTAGATGAATACAAGATGATAGTTTTCTTTAAAAGCTTCCCCTTTCATCTTATGATTAAGCTATGCGAACTCTATCAAAACTCACTCTTTCTTGTTGTAGAGGAATTTTTACTTGTTATACTTAGTTAAAATTATTTAAAGGGTGGATTGTGTCCTACGTACAGTTAGGCATGCGTAGATAAGATCTGGGCCAGATATGAAATAAATTTGTCAGTACTTATTGTTCTATATATCATATGATACAACCGTTGTCTCATTCGATCGGTTTTAGGTTCTGCTGGTATGATATGGTAAAAAGGTCATATCATTTGGAAGCATATTAGCTGATATTTGTGATGTTGGTCGACATATTGGTCCGATGTACATCGCAATAATATTGGTTGGTGTGGTTAAACATTTAGTTTTATTGGATTTTAACTTGTAGGACGAGTTGGAGTTCAATTTTAATATCCTAACCTGTTATCTTAAAGTCCAAATTTCCCAAAACCCTTCCAATTCATTTCCAAATTCATTCACTTCCCTAGTCCAGTCTAAACGAAAAAAATGTTATAAAAAGGGTTTCTTTGGGTCCCAAAAAAATTCTTATTGATAAATTTCCCATAAAATTTTGATATTTTATATAACCCTCGAAAATCTTTAAGTTTCCTCAAATATTCCCTATCCCATTAAGTGATGGTTATTTTATGGTCAAAAATTTAATTTACCAAATTACCCTGGTTAAAAAAAATTCCTAGAGAATTCTATCGACTCTTTTTCTCTCTGTCGTATTTGTATCTCCCTCATATCTCTCTCTTGTGTATCGTTTATATCTCTCTCATGCTTCTCTCCCTTCGAATCTCTCTGTCTTTTCTCTCTCATTCCTCTCTCTGTCATGTGAACCACCCTAGAGGGGTATTTGGGCAAGTGCAAAGCCATAAAATCACGTCTTGCCCCCTCTTAGATCTCTAATTTTTAATTCAAAGTTCTCTTCAACCTACATTGCTATTTGAACTCCAAATAAGAATACAGTAACAAGAATGTTTGACAAAAATTTGGTGAATGGAGCAAGGCAAAGGGAGAAGCTGAGTTGAAATTCAAAAGAGATTGAGGATAGGCTATGGTCACCAAAGTTATATTCGTTTTTATTAAATTTTGAGAAATAATAACTTAATTAACTTTGTATTGCATTAAAAAGGTTGTCTTTGGACTTTGATGGAGATATTTTGTCATTCCCTGCATATAATTTTGAGAAATTCTAGAGAAGTTTATTTGTCAGCCCCTTGCATGTAATTCTTTTGTTGTTTTTTGTGAATTTTTTAATGAGTGATATTTAAATACTGGATCATAGGGATACAATATCTTTAATCAATTAGCTTTAGTAATCACAATTTAATGTATATGAACCATCATGCATACTCACACGTTAACTTTCTATAAATGCAATTCAATAGTTAGTGTAGAAAGAATGGATAATGTAAGGGTTAAAAAAATAAATTAAAGTAAAAACATTGCTGAAAGCAGTGTCGTTGATATACCTGGTGCTTTCAATCTGGTTTTTGGATTTATTTTGCTAACTTCCTTTATCGTTCTTTTGTGATTTAATTTTTCCGTTTTAGCATTCTTGTAATTTGCTAGTTCTAAGATTTTGCATTCTCTTTTGTTTTCTTAAAGTTGCATGATTTTTGTAACTCTTGAGAGGGAGATGGAATAAAACGATGTGGTTGTTGATATAATTTAATATTTTATAGGTTTAATGGGTTTAATGGTGGCTGGAAATGGATTCGAGAGAGTTTGGATGGGGAGAGGTGTCGGAGTTTTTTGTGCTTGCTAGCTAACTGAATCACTCTATTCTCAGCCATTAGCATGCAGCGAGTGTTCATCATCACAAGTTTCTGTTACATATGAAACATTCAGCCAGCACAAGTTTTAAAGCATTAATTTAAGATTTTTAGTCACATTCAGATCACTGAATTATTATGTATAATTACCTTTTGAAATCATACTTGCGTTGATAACAACTTTAAATTGGAACCATTTATATTTAGCAAGCACAAGTTTTGAAATTAAACGAACTTGGTGACATTTATGTTGGGATTTGGGTCGAACAAATGGTCCCACGTGGGCCACATTGGCTGGACATGGGGATGTTCTTGGGTTTATAAGGATTTGGGCTACTCCACCTAATAGGGTAGTCTTTTGGGATGGTATCATAGCCATGCTCCAAATTTAGTCGTGTGTGTGGGTGATATTCGATGATGTTGATCCGCCCTAATGACGCAAAAAGGCGCAATGGTCATGATCAAAAGGCACAGTAGGCCCCCTGTAAAGCTTGTTGGGCTCTCGAGAAATTTGGCAGCAGTGTTCCTTTGCAATGGATGTGCCGCCTTTCATGCGGTATAGGAGTGATCGACTGCAGTTGTTGCTTCACATAAGGCGTGCCATCTTTCCACACAGTGAATATTTGATATCTCGATAGAGATTTGATCTTACGGTGTGAAGATAATTGAGCTTGTAAGGAGACTCTTTGTTCGAGGGGGATTGTTGGGATTTGGGTCGAACAAATAGTCCCACATCGGCTAGACATGGGGATGGTCTTGGTTTGGGATGGTGCCTCAAGTACTTCAATGACATTTAAATCACTGAATTAATTTATAGAATTACCTATTTAAATTGTAACATAAATACGAATAGTTTGTATCAGTTTAATGCGAATTCTAACGGCCGAACTCAAATTAGGTTTGGTCGCTCATGTTGGAGTTAAAAACTTTATTTGAATTTTAAATAAATCTAAAAACCCCCAAAATATTAGTTTTACGGGAAGTTGAGAATCAAAATAATTAAAATAATAATTAGACAACTCTTTTTCGGATTCCTTTTCTTTCTAAGATTTTTCATTACAAGTGTCCCCATGACATCAATACCTACGTAGAAAATCCTATATCTATATAAATTAGTGAACTCTGGGAACTATATGTAATAAATAAATATCAAGATAAATACAACAAGTTCAAATATGTCCTTTAAGCATAAGACACCGTTACATAATAGGAGTATATTTCCTTTTTTTATATAAATTCAAAGAGTAATAAGTAAATATACGAGAATGCTCTATTAATTAGTTCTATAATTAATGAATACAATTATCAAGATAACTACAACGAATTCAAATAAATCGACAGTGACAACTATCGCCAGTATCCGACTAGGACTGGGAGATGCACTCATTATAAATTCATCATAGTAGAACTAGTATGCATGCTCATGAACAAAAAGATTTCCATTGTTCTTCTTCATTGTGGATTCATGTCACCATCTTCAAGAAGTGCGGCTGTTGGCGGAGATCACGAGTCTGTTTACGGAGGAAGAGCGGACGCGGCTAGAAGCACTGGCTTTTGAGGTCTTGGTGAACTTTCCCGAGGCTGTCGAAAGGGATCATTGCGTGGGGAACCTCGTATTTATTGTAGAGGACTTGAGGTGGCCCGAGGGTTCGAAAGGCAGGCAGAAGCATGCCACTGCCGGCGCGGCCAGGAGAGGCCAGGACCAGACTCTGGCTTGCACGACTCTTTATTATTTGCCCCTAAGAGGGCAAGATACCAGGAGGAGGTAAGGATTGATCATTATGCTAATATAATTTGGGTTTCTTACTTAATTTGAGTCTAATCTCAACGATATCCTACTTTTGTGTTCTACCCTCTCTTATGGCCGTCTAAATTAATCTCTAGAAGTAACCTTAAGATATTCCGTCTTAGAAGGACCAGCCTTAGGAGCTCCAAAATGATTGATAGTCTCAGCTCCATTCTTAATAGTGAGATAATTTGGATTTTAAATTTTCTAGTATTATATTTTATGCCTTTGGTGCTGACAGGAGAAGAAGTACCTTGTCCCCTTGTATGATTATGCAACTTTGACATTGAATACAATGTTTTGCTAGTTTAATTAAAACACTTTGTGAATATTCTTTAAGGTGAGTTCTGAATGGGGAATGGAGTACCTTAGTGTAGGAAAAAGGAGGTTGTAGATGGGCATGCATAATTGACGAGTATAGCTTAGACTTTGAGAAATTACAAGTTATGGATAAACATGGCGACCTTATATAGAACCACAAGGCCTTTTATAGTGCTATAAACTTACAGAGTTTCCAAAAGTCATATTTTTAGCATTTCATTGTTGTGCTATGTACGTCCATGTGATGGACATTGGTGACAATCAATAGTTTCAAAAATATCTTTTTGTTTCCTTTAGTCAGATATGACAATAATAATGTTATTCTGATTTCCATTGAAAAGTAAAAAAACTTAAACGGAAAAGTTCAGAGAAAAAACAAATTATTGTAAATGATAATGCATTTGAATCTAAATAAACGATGCTATCTATTTGCTATATACTTGGTGATAATTTTAGATATATAAGTTGCGAAGATTCTTGCAATTAATTCTTTGACAATTGTGTCATCTATGAATCCTCACCGGTCAATTATCAGTTGAGATGTCCTTGTTATCAATTATCAATTTTTAATTTGGATACTTAAGTGGATTCCACAAATTTGTAGAGGATCCTCAAGTTGATTTTGTAGGAACTGATCCGAATCAGGCTATTATATGTTACGAGAGGTTTCATATATTGAAACTATTTCCACAAATATATAATTGAAGTATGATTTTTAAGGAATTTCATGCAATTTGAGTGAATTTTTTAATACTTCATATATACTAAGAGAATACTTAAGATGCATGATTTGATTAGGTTTTAATTCTTTGAATAAGAAACAAGATCTCGCGAAATTGGCTTCTACAGTTTTAGTCTGACTGCCAAATACTGAAATAGGTTTTTGTCTTATGTAGGCTGCGTTTGGTTATAGAATGGTCTACTTGTAGTTAATCTGAATTCCAAGATGGTTATTTGCTTGCAGTGCTCATCAACCTGAACTGTCGGTTATTTCGTGAGGCTAGTTATTTTGTTTTTGACCAAGTCAACAATGTGAACCCTAGTTAGAAGTTAACACAAGTTCTAACTGTTGTATCAATTCAATTTAAATGTAAGGCATTTTCTTCTTGTGGAATCCTGGTTATAGCATTTAGTTGTGATTTTTTGCATGCCCATGGCCATCTCATAGTTATATGTTGTTGAAAACATTGTGGCAATGTGCATGGTCAAATATCATGCGTGCAGATGTCTTGTCTGATCTCTTTGTGTACAGGCTAGCAGACAATGATAGACTTCATCGACAAATATTAATTTACCCGGTAACTAGATCAATTGTATTTCTGTCGGTTTCTTGTTTGCTTCCTGCAACGAGGGAAGGAGGGAAAAACACTCAATTTTGTAAATTAGTTAATAGATTTTTAGGGGGAAAATCAAGAGTTTGAGAAAAGCCCAAAAAATTAAAATTCTCTTTGGCATCTAGTTCAATAATTTAGTACGAATATTTTGGAGAGAGTAGTTGTAATCTATCAGCTAATCCTAGAGATAAAAACTTTGTTGTTATAGCTCTGCTTGTCTCTTACATTACATAAAATGTTTTCTTTAGATGAATGCAATATGATAGTTTTTTTTAAAGCTTCCCTATCATCTTATGATGAAGGTATGTGAACTCTATCAAAACTCGCTTTAATTGTCGCACTAACTCTTTCTTGTTGTAGAGGAATTCTTGCTAGTTATTCTTAGTTAAAATTGTTTGAAGGGTGGATTATGTACTACGTAAAGGCCAGCTAGGCATGCGTAGATAAGATTTGGGCCCGATGTGAAATAAATTTGTCATTTCTCATTGTCCTAAATATCATATGATACAACCGCTGTATCATCCGATCGGTTTTAGGTTCTGCTGGTATGATATGGTAAAAAAAGGTCATATCATTTGGAACCATATTAGCTGATATTTATGATGTTGGTCGAATATACATGGTATGTTTAAAAATTTAGTTTTATTGGATTTTAACTTGTAGGACAAGTTGGAGTTCAATTTTAAGACTTAAACCTGTAATTTTAAAGTCCAAATTTCTCAAAACCCTTCCAATTCATTTCCAAATTTATTCACTTCCCTTATCTAGTCTAAACAACAAAAAATGTTATAAAAAGGGTTTTTTGGGTCCAAAAAAAAATCTTATTGATAAATTACCCATAAAATTTTGATATTTTATATAACCCTCGAAAATCTTTAAGTTACCTCAAATATACCTCAAATATCCCCTATCCCATTAAGTGATGGTTATTTTATGGTCAAGAATTTAATTTACCAAATTACCCTGGTTAAAAAAAATTCCTAGAGAATTCTAGCGACTCTCTTTCTCTCTGTCGTATTTGTATCTCCTTCGTATCTCTCTCTTGTGTATCGTTCATATCTCTCTCATGCTTCTCTCCCTTCGAGCCTCTGTCACTCTCTCTCTATATATATCACGGTTCAAAGACTCGGCCGAGTCGGAGACGAGTCGGCCGAGTCGTATCCGTCTCGGCCCGCTCCGAGTCGAGTCCGAGTCACGAGTCGGTCGACTCAACTCAGAGGAGACCGACTCGGCCGAGAATCGGAGTGGACTCGGCCGATTCACGGTCAAATCAGTTATGACTCGGCCGAGTCGACCGACTCCGATTCTCGGTCGCGTCAGCTTGAAACGTATATTCACCCGTGATGAACGGGTATAAAGAGAAAAAGAAAAGAAAAAAACTTACGTCTCTCGCTCAGCTCTGAAGATCGCCGCCGCTGCCCTATCGTCGCCGCTCAGATCTGGACTCCGCAATCACCCGATCAACGTCGGCCGCTCCTACCCAGCCCCAGGTGATGTCCTTCCTCTTTGTCTCTTTCCCTCTCCCTCCCTTTGTTTCTCTCTCCCCTCCTCTCACCCGCTTTTTATCTCTCCCCCTCTCCATCTCCTGTCTCTCCTCCCCTCCCCCTCCCTCTGTCTCTCCCCCTCCCTCTCTCACCCGCTCTCTTTCTCCCTTTCCATCTCTCGTCTCTCTCTTTCCCTCCACCTCCCCCTCTCCTTGTTTCTGATCTCTCCCCCCTCCCCCTCCGAGATTTAAGAGAAGCAGATGATGGCGGTGGCGGTGAAGATGTGAGGGTTTTATCCAGTTCTAGTAGTGATGGTGATGACAGTGATGGCGGTGATGGCGGCGGTGGTGATGATGATAATAATGAGGGCAACAATAATACTGATGGAGGAACTTATAGTCTTGAAGGTCATATGCAAATGTTGAGTTTGACATCAGGCCAACATTATGATGTCACATATGTCTATGACTACAGACCACAACTTGAGAGATGTACGAGCACTAGTATCGGTTTATCTACTTACCGCAAAGATGATTATGATGATTTTGTGTCTCGTTGTAATTCAATGTGAAAATAACTATATTAGCATGTATTTATGAATGTAGTTTGTGCAATTTACTATATTGTGCATGTATTTTGATATGTTTTTACCGACAACGCATGTATTTATGCTTTCGCTTTATGTTTAGTGTGCTAGGTGGTATGTTTTAGACATGTGATACATGAATGTGGATGTCTACAGTTTTTTTAAGATTTGTCGTGATTTTTTCAAAATTTTTTGAGCTTTCTATGTAGCGTTTTGCGCGTATCGCCTGAGACCGATCCGAGTCGGCGGCCTAGAACGCGACCGTGAACCATGATATATATATATATATGTCTCTTCCCCTTGTGAACCACCCTAGTGGGGGATTTGAGCATGCGCCAAATTGATGAGACGAGATCTGGGGTAAATGCCAAATTGGAACTATGGAGGCAAATTTTAGAATCTCGAGTTTTTAGATTAAGTAGGGCCAAAACAGAGTATATGGAGTGTAAATTCAGTAAATAGGGAATCCGAGATTATAGTATTGTGAGACTAGATAGACAAGAAATACTGATGAGCAGTCATTTTAAGTACTTGGGTTCTATTATCTAAAAGGATAGGGAAATCGATAGTAATGTCCACCATAGGATCCAAGCCGGCTGGTTGAAATGGAGGAGCGCAACAGGAGTTTTATGTGATTGTTACATTCCATTATGGCTGAAGGGAAAGTTTTATCGGACTGCTATTAGGCCAGCTTTGTTAGATGGCACAGAATGTTGGGCTATAAAGAGATATGCCCAGAAGATGAGTATAGCAGAGATGCGCATGCTTCGTTGGATGTGTGGTAACACGCGGAGAGATAAGGTGAGAAATGAGGATATTCGTACTAAGATAGGTGTAGCCTTTATAGAAGAGAAGATGAGAGAAAAATGCCTGCGATGGTTTGGTCGTGTGCGACGTAGACCTACAGATGCACCAGTCCGACGAGTAGAGGGTATCAATTTAGGGCAAGTTAAAAGAGCGCAGGGGAGACTGAAGAAAACATGGATGGAGGTAATACAACAAGATATAGAGGCTAAAGGTCTTAGTGAAGGCATATTGCTCGATAGGAATGAGTGGAGAAAGCTGATCCATGTTTCCGATCCGGTGTAATTCTTTTTTGGTTCATGTAGCCTACCTCAAATACTTGGGACAAATGGCTTAGTTGTTGTTGTTGTTGTTGGTGTGGTATTTAAATACTGGATCATGGGGATAAGATATCTTTAATCAATTAGCTTTAGTAATAATAATTTAATGTATATGAACCACATGCATACTCACACGTTAAATTTCTATAAATGCAATTCAATAGTTAGTGTAGAAAGAATGGATAATAAAAGGGTTAAAAAAATAAATTAAAGTAAAACCTTGCTGAAAGCAGTGTGGTAGATATAACTGGTGCATTCAATCTGGTTTTTGGATTTATTTTTCTAACTTCCTCTAACGTTCTTTTGTGATTTAATTTTTCTGTTTTAGCATTCTTGTAATTTGCTAGTTCTAAGATTTTGCATTCTCTTTTGTTTTCTTAAAGTTACATGATTTTTGTAACTCTTGAGAGGGAGATGGAATAAAACGATGAGGGTTGTTGAGATAATTTAATATGGTATAGGTTTAATGGGTTTAATGGATTTTTTTAAAAGAAAAGATTTAACGAGTTTGATGATGAGGAGATGAGTACGGGTTAATAGATAGGTTTAACTATGAGTAAGGGTAAATCTGGAATAGAAAATAATCTCCGTTAGATTTAACCCTTTAGTAAGAAATATTCCTAATATATTTCATTTGTTAATGGATTGGAAAGGGGATATTTGAGATAATCTAAAGATTTTCAGGGGGTATATAGAATATTAAAGATTTGTGGGGGATATCTCAAAATAAGAAAGGTTTCTGGTGGGTATTTCTAAAAATCCCAAAGAAAAGCTACATGCAGAGATATCAAAACGACAAGTGCCCCTTTGCCCCACCTCCCCAACCATTACTCAGATCAGATAACTGGAGAGAAATAGAAAGAAGGTGAAGTTGCTCAACATGCAGTTTACTTTTTAATGTCTCCAAGTCATCCAATTCCAAATATGCTATATGAGAGTGAGTTAATTGCAATTTCACTTGAATATTTTTTTGTAAATTTAGATATATGTTATTATAACATGAGAGTATATTTTTATCTTCAATGATTTTCATGTTATTATGAGTTTATGACATTTTTACTAGATAAATGACATTTAGAACATTATAGCTACCCTTGAGTTATCAATATTTATATATACAATGCTTGACATGGACACTTGCTATTGATCCGATGTCCCTGATATATCATCTGATATATGCAATACACGGACCCAATATTTGATATTGAAAACCTGGTCCTTCTTCAGCTGTCCATAGGTCAGACATAATCCAGGCATGTAGTGAAATATTAGGCTTCTCTTGGTTCTAACCCAATAAAGACTGAATCCATTTAGCATGGTTCAGTTATCACAGGATCATGTTTGGGTTTAGGGGATACAATTGAATTAGGGTCCCACTCAACTTACTATTTTTGATTCTATGTATGGGCTTTCTGTTCAGACTCACCGCTTCATCTGTATATTGTATCCATAATATAACATTAGTAAAGGTTTGACCCCTCTCTAACCTAATATCTTAGTTTGTGCAGCTAATATGAATCTAATGATCTGTTGATAGTATATAACATTAAGCCAAAGGGCATCAAAAGTACAGTTCTATACCCACACTTGTCCTTATGAGGAGCACTAATTGCTTCCAATATTATTTTCTTTATTAAACAACTACACTCGGAGTTCCTACATGCCCTTTGATCTTCCCCTTCATGGCGAGACCCCGTCTGTCTTTTGTGTGTTTAGTTGGTGGATGTCTTGTATATTTTTCCTTTTGTATCTTTATTGTTGTCATTAGCTCTTTTTCTTTTTTCTTTTTAAGCGACAGGGGAAGGGGTGGTGATTCCTTTTGGAAGTGCTATTGTTGTGCAAGAATTGTCACATCACCCTTCACAGAAATTATATTGGAATTATTTGTGTAAACAAATAAACCCTAAAAGGTTGCTTCATTCGTTAGAGAAGAGAGATATAAGTAGAGTATAAGGTGGATATGCGTATACAGTTAATAACCCAATAACCCAATACTAATAACTCAACTTAACACTTCTCCTTAAGCTGGAGCATAGATATCTAACATGTCCAGCTTGTTACTTAAGTTAGAAAACATATGAGATGAGGCAGCTTTGGTAAGAAGATCCGCTAACTGTTTCGAAGGTGTAAATTGGAAAGCAACCACCTTCTTGGTCTAAGTATCTCTAACAAAATAACAGTCAACCTCATTGTGCTTGGTCTCTTCATGGAATACAGAATTTTGGGCAATGTAGATGGCAAACTAATTATCACAATGCATATGCATTGGTTCATATTGTCTAAAATCAAGCTCCATTAGTAGATTCTATAAGCAAATCATCTCACTTGTGGTATGAGTCATAGCTATATACTCATTTTCTGCACTCGAGCGAGATACAACATTTTGCTTCTTACTCTAAATCACAAGATTTCCTCCAACAAAAGTACAATACTCAGCAGTAGACTTCTTATCTCCTCTGTCACCAGCATAACCTGAATCAAAGTATTCAGAAATGTGTACATGTTTATATTTCCTATACACCAGACTTTCCCCTGGATAACTTTTGAGATAAGCCAGAATTCTGAGTGCACCTGACCAATGAGCTTCTCTAGGCTAATGCATGAACCTACTTGATACACTAACAACAAAAGTTATATTTGGCCTAGTAACCGTGAGATAAATTAACTTCCCAATCAATCTCCTTTATCGTCCTGAATCATCAAAAGTGTGATTGTTTTCAAATCATAATTCCACATTAGCTTTCATTGGAGTGCCAGCAGGTTAGCACCCCAAAAGTTCTGTTTCCTCTAGAAGATCTAGAATATACTTTCGTTGAGAAAGAAATACTTTATGTTTTAGATGTGCAATTTCAATCCCTAGAAAGTATTTAGGCATCCCCATATTCTGGTCACAAATGGCACTTAAGATACTTTTTTGTCTCCAACAACCCAGTTGAATCACTACTAATCAGTAAAATGACATCAACATACACTGCCAGAACTATGATGTCAGACTTTGTGAGCCGAACGAAGTCCGAGTGATCTGAGTGACATCAGTGAAAATCAATGCCAGAGATGGTAATGCTGAACTTTTCAAACTACGCCCTTGGACACTGCTTGAGGCTATATGTAGCCTTCTTGAGACAGAAGGTATCTCCCCCTGAGCAACAGAACCTGGAGGTTGCTCCACATACAACATCTCATGAAGATCTCCATATAAAAAAGCATTCTTGACATCTAGCTGGAAAAAAGGCCATGACAAGTTAACATCAACAGAGAATAGAATCCTAATAGAATTTATTTGGGCAACTGCGAGAATGTCTCAAAATAATCGATGTCATAGATCTGAGTATAACCTTTGGCCACGATTCTGGACTTATATCGATCCACCAATCCATATGGACGATAATCTAAAGTATAGACCCAATGATATCCCATAACAACTGTATCTATGGGTGCCGAACTCAACTCTTAAGTTTCGCGAGAAACCAGAGCAACCATCTCTTTATCCATGACTGGCTCCATGCAGGTACCAATAAAATCTCCTCACAAGACCCGGTATAGACTTAGAAGATAATGATAGAGCAAACTGACGAAAAACGGGGTGAAGATGATCATAGGAAATGAAATTCAAAATAGGATGACTAGTGCAAGACCTTTTACCTTTTCGAAGAGCAATGGGAATATGAAGATCACAAGGAAATGTTGATGGTTGAGGACTATCTACTAGAGAGGGGTCGGCCGGAACTGGTTCAGAGGCAGGAATTTTTTGGCGATGAGTGTAGACGTATCTGAAATCTCGAATTGACATTGAGGCAGGTGGCTCTGAGGTGTCTATCGGCGGCACAGTCGAAGAATCAGTAGAAGCGGGTGCAGGCTCTGAAAGGGAGCATGATGATGCTTACCTAACTCACAATTGACGTAGAGCTACTGCGATCATTGACTCGACTCTGAAAGGGAGCATGATGATGCTTACCTAACTCACAAGACTCACAATTTAAAGAAAAAACAGAAGACTTAATAGGAACAATAAATCAAAGATTTTGCACTAAGGATGACCTAAGCGCCAGTGCCATAGTAGAACGGGATCATGCTGATCTGCAACCAAGTCAGTAGGGTCACTTGGTCGTCCAAATAATACATGCCTCGCTCATGCCTCGAACCAATCCTCCCAGCCGACAGGTCCTGAGACACATAATTAGAAGGAAAAAGATTATTTTGCAGTTATTTGTTTGGTAAACTGACTGATTGATAAGAGGCTAACAAGAGATTTTGGAACATATAGAACATCAGTAAGAGATAATGACGGAGTAGCTTGAACTATCCCATTACCAATACAGGTGACTGGGTACCATGAGGGTAGGTATTTGAAAATTTTAATGATACAAATTTTTGTTTAATAACTGTAATGTGGGATGAGGCTCTTGAGTCTAAAATTCAAGGCTTTTGTGGAGAGGCAATATAAGTGTGCATACCTGAAGAGAATGCATGAGTGGCTAAATGACTATTCTGAGAAAATTCTAGCTTGCGTAATCTATCATGCTCCACCTGCGATAGTATAATAGTGGATGAGCCATAAGAAGCAGGATGAGCATATGAAGGAACTTGAGTATCAAGGGACAGGAGAATCAGACTCAGCCAGCTGTGCCCACTCAGGTCGACCAAACTTCTCCCAACACTTCTCAGAGATGTGGTTTCTCCGTCCACAGTGCTTACAATGCCTGGGCCCTTTGTCAGGGGCACTTTATCTGCTACCAGTAAAGCTGCGTCCAGTTCCAAATGAACCACATCCTCCAAAATCGTGGCTGCAACTACGACCTCTGGCACATCCAAAGTACATGGCAGACTGCTCAATAGATGATGCAAATGACACATTAGCACCAGTAAAAGCACACGTGACTCTGGAGAAAGTGAGTCAATGTGAGAATACTATCTCCTCTCAGCATCTGACTCCGCACCTGGGATTGTAGGGTAGGACTCAAGCCAGACAAGAACTTCGACACTGCGAGATCCTGATGATATCCCTGCAGTGTCACTGCATCAGTTATAGAAGGCTGATGCATCTCCAACTCATCGATCAAACTTTTGAGTTCTCCGTAGAACTCAGGCACACATTTATCTCCTTGTTTGAGATCAAATAGACGCTCATAGATCTCAAACACCCTTGAAGGATTCTTGTCATTACCATATATCACATTCAGGATATCCCACATTCTCTTAGCAGTAGTCAAGAACATGACAGTACCACTAATCTTCTCTTCCAAGCTGTAGAGGAGCCAAGTCATCACACAATAATCACTAGAAAGCCAAGTCTCCTGAGTAGAATCAGTATTAGCAGATGGGGGCTGAAGGAGATAAACCAACTTGTTCTGAGCACCGATGAATACGCAGAATGCCTGTACCCATAACAAATAGTTCGAGCCATTTAATTCCACTGTAGTTCCCAAAATAGTCTTGGAACCAAACATCCCGACAGCATGTGAAGTAATTACGGTAGAGGAGCTCGTATTGTCAGACATCATAGCCAATCAGGTAGAATACCAGATGACAACTAGTAGATCAAAGAACAGAAAAAGTCAGATCAGATGCAAAGAACATCAAATTCAGCATGAAAAGATAAGCCAGATCAGCAACAGAATAGATCATATTAGATCATATAGGATCCAATGTGATGAAGGATCACTCTGGTGAAGGTCACCAAGCGTTTAAGAGGGCAATACAAGTGTCAAAAGGGTTCGGCAGGAGCAGGAAAAGCTTCGTGGAGCAGCAACTGGGACAAGCAAGCTTTCAGGAGGCCATGGTGGCTTCGGGGAAGGCCGATGAGGGCTCAGGAGGCTTCGACAAGGGTAGGCGTGCCCTCAGGGACCCTCGTCGGAGGCTGCCGATGGCTTAGAAGGCTTCTACAGGGGTAGGCGTGCCCCCAGGGAGCCACATCGGCCTCATCTGAGGCTACTGGTAGCCTATGTTACACGAACACGGCAACAGTGAAATGGACACGACATGTGGACACGTGGCAAATTCTTAAAAATACACACGACACGTGTGTCGGACACGTTTCGGACCCGACTCGGCTCCACGTTAGAAGTGTCCTTGCTACATAGCTGCTATCAGCTGCGGCTTCGTCGGAGGCAGTGGGAGGCTCTGGTGGTGTTAGGTTGTCGACGGTGATGGAGGAGGGCCGTGTTGGTGTTGGCGGTGGAGTAGAGAGAGAGAGAAGAAAGAAGGGACGTCCAGGGTTAGGGTTGCTCTCATACCATGTAAACTAATAAAACCAAAGCTTACTTCATTCATTAGAGAAGAGATATATAAAAAGAGTACAAGGTGGATATGAGTATACGGGTAATAACCCAATAACCCAATACTAATAACCAACTTAACAGTTTGAATGTTCTAGTATGTACCTGCGCTCACTCTCTCTCTCTCTCTCAAAAGAAACTTCGGATCTCTCTCTCTCTCTCTCTCTCTCTCTCTCTCTCAAGAAACTTCAGATCTCTCTCTCTCTCTCTCTCTCTCTCTCTCTCTCTCTCTCTCTCAAACTTCAGATTTGATCTGAGTACAGAATAATAATTGGATCCAGGTTTAGATCCTGGTGCGTGGGAAGGAGCAACTTTCAGATTTGATCTGAGCACATGAACGAAAATGTGATCCAGTTTTTATTTCCCAGTCTGAAATTCTGGATCTTAGCTTGATTCAGAGTTTATATGTATCTCTAAGCGGGCTCAGGCTGCCTGGCTCTGGTCCAACCTGTTTATGCATCTACAACGACAATAACAACAACAAAGCCTTTATTTCAGTTTTTTTTCGGTTGTTGGATATGTGAATCCTTTAAATTTTAGCTTTATTAGGGGCCATTTACTAATATGAAAGATTAACATATTCGTCTTAATTGCCTCCATCCCTCTTCTACTTAAGCTTCCTCCTAGTCCTTATTGTTGCTAAAATGTGCACTTATTGGCCTGTGTTGCAACTGCCCAAACCATCTCAATTGATTCTCCCTCATTTTATCCTCAATTCACAAGACCTCTAACGTTGTGTGGATGCTCTTATTTCTTATCTTATTTTTTAGTATCTTGCCATTTATCCATCTTGTACTGTTTATGCCTCTATTCGATGTTCACTGGAGGAAAGGGATGGACCGACAAAAAACATAGTACTTTATGTCGAGCCAGTCTATAGGAAGCTATTGTCTGTTGGTATGGATTTTTGGTTTACTTATCGTCAAGAAGACTGATCCCAGGTCTTAAACCATGATCTCAGTTTTATTCTTCTTTTAAGATTTCAGTTTCTAGGCACATTGATTTTGGTTTATTCATTCTTAAATTAAAACTACACTCAGAAAAAGACCTTTTCTCCATGATACAAGTTAAATAAAAAGTTTTGGTCATCATATGCTATCTTTACTTCATTTGGTACATAAAAACCAACATATCCTCCCTAGTTTTATCTTTCCTTTCTCCTACGCCAAATCTCGCGATTAGTCATGTATGGTACCTTGCCCAAGAGCTACATGACTGATTGTTGATCTATCCCTGCCGTTGTTAACCTGAAATCTCAACTGGATGATTCATCTTATTTTCTGCCACCATGAGGACACAAAATGTCAGTGAAGTGTCAACTGGATATTTCCTGAAGACCTTTTTAGTTCATCAGAGTTTTGATGTTTCTTCTACTACTTGACTATTAGTAGATATGAAGACCTTTTTAATTCATCAGAGTTTTGATATTTCTTATACTACTTGGCTATTAATTGATAATGTTGTGCATGAAATATGTTGCCATACATACCGCGCTTGTGTATACCACATGCATAAAAATGGTCATATGCAGCCAGTTAAATGGGTAGTCAAGAGCAATGCATGCGGCTGTATGAAGTATATATGTGTGTGGACAAATTCGGTTATGCATCCACATACGACAGATATGTGCTAGATGGAAGATCTGTGACGGTTCTTAGACATGAAGACCACTCATTTTGTTGTTGTTAGTGAATATTTACATAATTGGTTATTATATTTCTACTGCCAGTGCTTCTTACTTAGCTTAGCTGGTGTTATGTTGTTTTAGGAATTCTCTATTGACTTTCCGTATGGTTTCTGTGCTTGACTTATTTGGCGTCATGGATGACTTATTTCATTTTTTAAATTCACTGCTCATGCTCATTCTGTAGGTTAGTCTGTTATTAAGTGTATGTATGTTTTTACAATTAACTAGCTCATACTGTAGTTTTTCAGCTCGTCAGTCATGCATTCATAAAAAAAAAAAAAATTCATGTCTGCATTCTATGGGTATTTTAGATTTTTTACATTTTTATAATATTTTTCCAAATATTCCGAATTTGTTTTCAAAATTTTCTGATTTTACTTTATTTAAATGAGTGATTCTACTATGTGGTTGTAGATCCACGGCATTTGCAGTGTATGTGGTGCATACCGCAGTCCATGGCGTTGATTTTCATTCTCTGATCATGAAAAACATTACTTTCGTCATGTTGTTTAATTTTGTGCCTAGGTGTTGTAATGTTCATTTTGAGTGAAGGAAACTTTGAAGTCAAGGATCTTCCGTCCTGTAACCAGGAGGTATAGACTATGATCATTTTAGCACCATTTCTCTACTGTATTTGAGGATGATGCCTCTATATTCCTGTAACCAGGAGGTACAGTGATGCGATCATCGGCCTACCATCTTTTCTTCGTTATTGCTTCAAATTTGGAGGAATCCATTGTTACCAGAAATGAGCTTAATGCATCTTACTTTGATAATTATCATACAGCTCATGAATCTTCAATACTTGAGCATATTTCATCGTATTAGTTGTAGCAGGAATAGAGCTCCCATGCAAACCATTTTCTGTTGCCCTCCGATCCCCAAATTCTGAGAACGACTAGATATCAAGAAATAACAATGACGACAACAAAGCCTATCCCCTAAATCTTTGGGGATTGATTGCATAAATCCTTTTTCTCCAATCAGCTTTGTAGAGGGTTATCTCCTTTGTTAAACGAACATGCTATTTTACTATTAGTTGCACACATGAAGACTCCCATTGTGATCATATGATGTGAGCACCAACTGTGGCAGAACATTCAATTCTCTTGTACTTATTTTATACTGTTTGTGCTTTTGATTGCTGTTATGACGTGTTTATACTTTATATGGTGTATGATATTTTGGCTGTTCACAATGTGCAGGTAAATACTGAGAGGGCTATACGCCATGTAATACAAGAAAGGCTGCCCATTGTGGTTGTAATAAATAAGGTAATTCTTCTTACTAGTGAGCATCTTTCAGTGTTTTGTTTCATCCATTGCTTCTGATCTCAGTAAGTGGAGACATATTTTGACTCTTCATTCACTATATTTTAAGGTTGATAGGCTGATAACGGAACTTAAGCTGCCACCCCAAGATGCATACTTTAAGCTGCGGCATACCTTAGAAGTAATCAATGATTTGATCTCCTCTGCCTCTGCTAGTGCTGGAGGCATCCAAACTGTTGATCCTGCGGCTGGAAATGTTTGTTTTGCCAGTGGAAGTGCAGGGTGGTCATTCACACTCCAGTCATTTGCTAAACTGTATGTAAAATTACACGGTATACCATTTGACTCTAACAAGTTTGCTTCACGCCTTTGGGGTGATGTATACTATCACCCTGACACAAGGACCTTCAGGAAGAAACCCCCAATGGGTGGGGGGGAGAGGTCATTTGTTCAATTTATCCTTGAACCATTGTACAAAATCTACAGCCAAGTTATTGGAGAGCATAAGAAGAGTGTTGAGGCCACTCTCTCAGAACTTGGCGTTACACTGAGCAATGCTGCATACAAGTTAAATGTCAGGCCTCTACTCAGATTAGCTTGCAGCTCTGTCTTTGGTTCTGCAACTGGGTTCACAGACATGCTAGTTCAGCATATACCCTCGGCTAAAGAGGCTGCGTCTAAGAAGATAGAGCACATATACACGGGCCCTCAGGATTCATACATTGCTGAGGCTATGAAGGATTGTGATCCTACTGGACCGCTGATGGTTAACGTCACAAAACTTTATCCGAAGTCAGATTGCAGTGTCTTTGATGCTTTTGGGCGAGTTTACAGTGGTACAATCCAGACTGGCCAGACTGTTCAAGTTCTAGGAGAAGGGTATTCACCTGATGATGAAGAAGACAAGACGATCAAAGAAGTCACCAAGTTGTGGGTTTATCAGGCTCGCTATCGGATACCTATCAGCAAAGCTCCTGCCGGTTCTTGGGTTCTTATTGAGGGTGTTGATGCTTCTATCATGAAGACTGCAACTTTGTGCCCCTTGGATATGGATGAAGATGTCTATATCTTCAGGCCACTTCGCTTCAATACACTACCAGTTGTGAAGACTGCAACTGAACCTTTGAATCCAAGTGAGTTGCCCAAGATGGTGGAGGGTCTTCGGAAAATTAGCAAAAGCTATCCCCTAGCTGTTACTAAGGTTGAGGAATCTGGAGAGCACACTATACTAGGAACGGGTGAGATGTATCTGGATTCCATTATGAAGGACCTTAGAGAGCTTTACTCCGAAGTTGAGGTTAAGGTACATTAAATTCCACATTACTCTATTAAATGCTGGTGTCCTTTGGCATCCCTTCTTTTTAGTAGTAATAGTTTGCATAACATCTCATTTTTTACTTAATGTTGGTGTAGGTGGCCGATCCTGTAGTCACATTCTGTGAAACAGTGGTGGAATCTTCCTCAATGAAATGTTTTGCTGAAACACCTAACAAAAAAAACAAGATCACTATGGTATGTGTTGGAACACCTCCCTGTTTTTTGTGTGTGTTAGTATAATGGTTAATGCCGCTTACAGGCTGTTCCAAGTGTCTTGATCATCTTAATGTCACATACAGATTGCAGAGCCTCTGGAGAGAGGATTGGCAGATGACATTGAGAATAGTGTCATAAGTATTGACTGGAGCCAGAAGAAGATTGGTGACTTCATGCAGAGTCGTTATGGATGGGATTTGCTTTCTGCAAGATCCATATGGGCATTCGGACCTGATAAACAGGTAAATATAACTATTATTTACTGCAATTAGTTTTTAGGGTCTTACAAAGTCTTTTGGCTATTATGTTTTAGCTCTTTGGTAATTATTTAGTGCAAACGTGATGTCTAGGCAATTGTTTGGCTAGCTTGCATTTAATACTACTAACCAGCAAATTAATTGGTTCATGGATTAGTGTATCCTTTGGAACCATTTGCCATCATCATCTCTACATATATCGCGAGATTCCTGTGTGGCTGGACTCTCGCGAGGCTGTAGCTAGGCAAAAACAGAACTAGTAAGAAAAAAAATATTCAATTCATTATTTTGAAGAAGTGATGTGGGTCCCACCCACAACGCCATCTATGAAACTCAGCCTTTCTGTTTCTCGCAGAAAAATTAAAGTGGTACTCACTTTAGGAAAAGTGATCTTTGGATCGAAATGTATATTTTACGAACTACTTATTTGCATACAAAGACCGATGTATATTTATAGGATGAGGTTTTATGTTTAACCCCTACAAAATCAAAATTTAAAGATCTATAATCCAAAAGTGTACTTACAATATACAATTCAAATTTAGAAGGTAAAAATTTCACTTATGCTCTAAATACTTTTTTTCTCTCATGACCATCAATAATATATTTCTCAGATAAAAATACTCTTCTAATTATGAGCTTAACATAGCAATTAAAACTTACTATAAAACATAGAAAACAAATATTATTTTACTTATACATTATATACATTTGAAGAATTAATTTGTTAAATTTATTCATTTGTTTCTTTTGCATACCTATTAGTAGTAAAACTAGATTAGATTACTACATTCATTGAGTTAGGGAAGTGTAAATGAACTTGGACGGATGCAAAAGATGTTAATGCGTCACGTTACGGAAAAGATGACCCTTGATAGTGTTAGGGTTTTAGGATTAGACGATTTACCTTAAATTGTGGTAGCCTCCTTTTTATATAGATGAAGAATAATAATTACAAGAATACTCTTACTTACATACTTTAATACTTCCCCTCAAGATGAGCATAGATATCAATCATACCCAGCTTGCCGCAAAGACTGGATAAAGATTTCCCAAATACAACTTTTCTTAAAAAAAGAGAAACAAATAGATATTGGAACTGTTGAAAACAAATATTGATTTGCTAAAGCTAATGCCAACTATTGAATCGTTCATTTCGACGTCGAAATTGCAAATCAAGCAAGCTGAATCTTAGTTAAATCAAACACTTGCGCGAAGACTGCACAAAAGTCAAATACTCATCTCTTAGATACAATTAAGATTTTAGTGTTCCTTAAACTCGGTAGAAGAGGTTTTTGAGAGAATCTCAAACTCAATACGAAAAGTTTTGATTGAACAGCAAATTCAGTAGAAAAGACACCAAGGAACACATGCATAACCTTCTATCACAACAAATAATTCTTCCGAGTGAGTATGGGAATAATAATCTAAATTCCTATGAGATCGTGAACATCTGTCTCAGTCGTGGGATTAGACACTAACAAAAACAGGAAGATGGGAAGAATAAATATACCAAGTAGAAGACGTATAAGGATGAGATCAAAACGCCATAGTAAATCTGATCAAATCAAGTCATAGATCATAGATCAAATCAAAGAGGATCAAAGAAGAGGAATAGGGTTGCAAGTTTGCGGATGCAGGTTTTTTTGTTTTGTTTTTTGTCTTCGTGCTGGCGACAGACCAGGTGGTGAGGTGCAACAGAGCAGTGGCAGCAGCAACAGGGCAGATTAGAGCAACGCAGAAGCGACAACAAGATAGAGGCGCAATGGCGGCTGTAGCAGCATAGCAGCGATAGCAACAACAGATGTGCAACAACAAAACAAAGCAGTAGCAACAACAACAACAGAGAAGCGACAACAGCAACAAGTCGGGGGGGGGGGGGGGGGTTGTTATGGTGGCAGTTGAGATGTGGCGGCGGCTAGGGTTTTGGAGATGTCGGGTGATTGTGCTGATTGTTGGATAGAAAGAGAAGATGGATCTTGGTAGACGGCTAGGTCAAGGAGGAGAAGAAGAGAGGACGAGTTTGGTGGCAGCTAGGGCGATAATAACGGCGACGTAGGTAGATGGTGATGGAAGAGAGGATCTCATGATACCTAAAGGCATCGTTCTGGTACTATCTTAGGGGTTTAGGAATTAATGACTTACCCTAGATTGTGGTAACCTCATCTTTATATAGATGAAGAATAATAACAAATTGTAAGAATATCCTTAGTTATATGCTCTAATAGAACTTAATGAAGAAAGTGGTTCATGTACCGACCCCAAAAATTTGGAATAAATGCTTTGTTGTTGTTGTTGAGTTTTTTGCACATGTACTCTTTTCGTCATTTATTTCTTTTTGGAGAAAGTTATAGCTGCACTTCTATTTTCCGAACAATTCATTTTACTTACACAGGCAAAGGAACTTCTCTATCTACAACATGAAAAGGTCCTGTATTGTTGGACATTGCACATACATATAAGCACATAACCATGCGTGGTACCTATCACCATCTGTAACCATTCAAAGAAAGAAAAAAATCACAAATGAATTTATGAAGCCGACATCTTCTATAAGTTTCTACTCTTCATATTTGTATGCTATTTTGCATATGGGATCCTAAATATGTGTCATACTATAAATATTTATTTTTGTTTCCTTTTTTACATTTCCATTTCACTAAAATTTAAAGCCATTTTAAGTTCACTTGCACTTTCATGCGTCATGAAACTAGTAACAAGATATTGAGAAACGATACAACGTTGATCTTTCATCTATATAGCAGACGGTTTGGACGAGTGGTCTGTACCTGCTACAGTTGAGGTGCACTCTGTAGTCTGGAAAGAACAGAGAGGGGAAGACCGTTTTGTTTTGTTTTTGTTTTTTGTGTTGGGGTTTGGGGTGTGTGTCCGTTGTGGGGGAGGAGGGAGGGAGGTTGGGGGCTGTAAATACCATCCCAATTGTCTTTATTTTTTTGCCAAATAATCTGTGCCTTTCTATGGTACTTAAGAGGGAGTGCTTTCCTTAGCTGACTGGATTTTGGTGAGATAGGTTAAAATGATGAGTGTATCATCTACATGGTTCAAAGTCGTGGTCTTGATCGCCGATTCGGTGGGCACCGTTTCACATCGGTCGCGGCTCGGAACGGACTTGGGCGATACAGCAAAACGCTACAAATAAAGTCCAAATTTTTTTGAAAAAATCACGACAAATCTTAAAAAAATGTAGACATCAATTTTCATATATCACATGTCCAAAACAAATTTGTTTTAAGGGGTAATTGGGAAAATATGATGATTTGAGGGGGTAAATATAAGAAATATATAAATTTGGGGGTAAATTTAGCAATATGAAAAATATGAGGGGTAAATCTGAAAAAAACCAAAAATTAAAAGAAAAAGAAAAAAGTTATAAGAGAGATCGGTGAGACTGGACAGAGAGAGAGATCAGAGGGAGGGGGAGAGCTCTCCCTCCCTCCCTGCGCTCTCGAGGGGAGATCGAGGTCGAGGTCGAGTTCAAGGGCGGGGGAGATCGAGGTCGACAGCTCGATCGGAGACCGAGGCCGATTGTCGCAGTGACGGCGATAGTAAGTTTGTGTTTTTATTTTTTTGCTTTTTTTTTTTGCTTTTATGGACTCGAACTCGATCTGAACCGACCTTTTTTGCTTTTTTTGAATCGGAATGGACTCGGACTCGACTCGGTGGTATCGGCTGAGTCGAGCCGATTTCATCGTTGACTCGGCCGATACGCCCGAGTCAACTCCGAGTCCATCCTGAGTCAAGGCCAACAATGCAAAATTGTTGACTCGTGGCCCGGTTTCGGACCGGAGGAGGCCGATCCGGTTCCGACTCGGCCGAGTCGGAGCGGGAGCGGGATCGGCCGAGTTTTTGAACCGTGATCATCTACCACAAATTACAGTCCTAAAATGTGGTTAGTAGTTTTGTGCATGATTTACATTGGTTGATTTTATAGATTGACTGCTAATTAATCAGGTCCAATAATTCAGGAAAGCCCAAGTTACTGAAGTAATTACGAGGAGCCTGAGATGTCAAGGGTATAACTAACAGTCAGTTAGTTTGTCCTTAAATGTGTATGTAGGTAAAAAAAAAATATTCATGCCAGTCAAGACGAGATGCTGGTGAATAGATTTGGAGTTGGTTTGGAGCAAGTAATTTGAGACCTACATGCTTTTAAGGTTTGGATAAGGGCGTCTTGAAAGAGTGTAATCTTTAGGTCAAGCCATAAGCTAAAAGATATCGAATAGCTAAGGACGAATCAAGAAATACAATGTGTAGAAGAACCATTTGTGTGTGTGTGTTGGGGGTGGGGGGGTGGGTTTGGGGGGGGGGGGGGGTGTGTGTCGGTTGTGGGTGTGGGGGCGTGTGTGTGTAAATATCATCCCTATTGTCTTTATTTTTTTTGCCAAATAATCTGGTGCCTTCTATGGTACTTAAGATGGAGTGCTTCTCTTAGTTTGACTGGGTTTTGGTGAGATAGGGTTAAAATGATGAGTGTATCATCTACCACAAATTACAGTCCTAAAATGTGGTTACTAGTTTTGTGCATGATTTACATTGGTTGAAATTTATAGATTGACTGCTAATTAGTCAGGTCCAATAATTCAGGAAAGCACAAGCTACTGTGGTAATTATGAAGAGCCTGAGATGTTAAGGGTATAAGTAACTGTCAGTTAGTTTGTCCTTAAATGGGTATGTAGGTGAAAAAAATATTCATGCCGGTTAAGATTTGGAGTTGGTTTAGAGAAAGTAATTTGAGACCTACATGCTTTAAGGTTTTTTTTTTTTTTGGGGGGTGGGGGGTGGGGGGCTTGAAAGAGCGTGATCTTAAGGTTCTAGCCAGAAGCTAAAAAAAAAAGTCAAATAGCTAAGAATGAATCAAGAAATACAATGGGTAAAAGAACCAAATTACCCCTTCCTTAATTTCAAATCTGCAACAGGTATAGACCAAGTTATCCATTGCACAATCATATGGAACAGAAAGGGTAGAATGCAGATATTATTGGTTGTTAAAATTGGTTAATTTTGAGATCTGTAGCTGATACTTAATGCTTGTACCGAGAATGCCTTATATACTTCCAAGATACTCATCACAATCAATTATACTTGCACAGATTCTTTAGTAAAAGGTGAAAGAGTTGTTTACTCTTGTACTCAACACGCGCCTGCCTAGCACATACTTTGCAACTGATAAGTCTTGTAAATATTTAAAACCAATGCATATTTGCCTCGTATAATTTTTATGTTATGGAAAGCACTAAAACAATTTGCATATGGGCATTAGCATTGATAAGGTTCTTTTATCTTATCACATGTAATTCTTTATGCAGGGACCAAATATCTTACTGGATGATACCCTTCCCAGTGAAGTTGACAAAAGCCTTCTGAATGCTGTGAAAGATTCCATTGTGCAGGGGTAAGAACCTTATTGATCTGTTGTTGCTTGATATATATATTTTTTTCAGCCAATCATCCTATTTGACATCCAACGCCCATGTGCCTTCTCAGATTCCAGTGGGGAGCTCGAGAAGGACCTCTTTGTGATGAGCCTATGCGGAATGTGAAGTTCAAAATCTTGGATGCAGCTATTGCAGCTGAGCCTCTGCATCGCGGTGGTGGTCAGATTATTCCCACTGCTAGACGTGTTGCCTACTCTGCTTTTCTAATGGCAACACCACGACTTATGGAGCCTGTTTACTATGTGGAGGTAATAAATAGGAATATTATCATCCTCAAAAGAATTTATAAATGGATCTTAATTCTTGTCCTTTTCTGTATCGGAGGCTAACTTATCTCATGTTTCTTTCTCTTGCATTTTATTCCGCTTCAGATCCAAACACCAATAGATTGTGTTTCTGCAATTTATACTGTGTTGTCTCGGAGGCGTGGACATGTCACCGCTGATGTCCCAAAGCCAGGGACTCCTGCTTATATTGTTAAGGTCACAACTCCTTTACCTTATATTTAGTTGAACTTGTACTGCTCTTGTCTGACTTCTTGTTCAACAGACCATCTTTTTCACAAAAAATATTATGTTATTTAAAACATTTCAGGCATTTCTACCAGTAATTGAATCATTTGGGTTTGAGACTGACCTGAGATACCACACTCAAGGGCAGGCATTTTGCCTATCAGTATTCGACCACTGGGCCATAGTTCCTGGCGACCCACTTGACAAGAGTATAGTTCTGCGGCCGTTGGAACCAGCACCAATCCAGCATCTGGCTCGAGAGTTCATGGTGAAAACAAGACGAAGAAAGGTAAGTTCCCATCGTCTAAATCTGATTTTGACTGAGCATGCTACTGTCTGTACCATGCACATCAAACTTGTAGGAGATACGGACATACCTATTAGATATTCTAGACCATCCTACCCTACAACTTACAATGTTCTTTGCTTCAAGATATTTAGTGTATATGTGCACTGATCAGACTCAGAGTAGATCTCTAAAACTATTGGATACAAGGGCGGATCTACTTAAGGCCGAGTATGGGCACGCACCCACACTGAAGTTTATAAAAAAAATAAACGCTTATGTTGGACCTTAATATTATTACACAATAAGTATTTGGGTTAACATTAATTATTCACTAAAAATAATATGTTAGAGTCTTACATGTGGCAAGATTTGTAATAGGTTATTGGTTGTAGGTTCGAGGTTGGCAATGGCTTTTTAATTTTATATTATTTTAGCTTTTTTTATCTTTGGCTCTCTAATAAATGTGCAACAAACTAAAATGTTTATAATTAGGATTCTTAACTAATTTTGGTAGCAACTATTAATAAAATGCAGATAATCTAAAGCATAATAGATATAGATAATGATAAATCTAAATTATATTTTACTTCAAAAAACGTAGTGCTATTATATACCAAAAGGAAGTAGAATGTATTTCTTAATTTAAAATATCTTGCATATTATTAATTAGACCGAACGATCATAATTCTTAATTTAAAGATAAAATTCAGACTATGATTTAATATCTTGGTATGAATTCACCAGTATGGCAATATTGATCAATGGTTTTAGATAAATATCTTCAATATTGGTTGTATAGGTCAGATCAGCGATTGATATTATTGGGTTAATATTCGTATTATGTACCTCAAAATGTGATATTATATTGTCAATATATATCAGAATGAGCCATGGTTCAAAGTTGGGTCTCGGTCGCTGACTCTGGCACCGTTCCACATCGGTCGTGGTGTCGCTGCTTCAACTCGGGCAAGATACACGAAAAGCTACATAAAGGGCTCAAAAAACTCTGAAAAAATCACGTCAAATCTTTAAAAAAATATATAGATATCAAAATTGATGCATAACAAGTCTGAAACATATCACATAGCACACTAAACATGAAGATAATGCATAAATACATGCGTCACAGTGTTAAAATATCAAAATAAATGCATAATTTAGTAAATTATATGAAATTAATTAAATTTAAATTAACTACTCTTTTCACAAAAGTAAAGATTAGATCTACTTTCCTATAGTAAAAATTTAAATTATATGAAATTTCGGCTCCAACTCGGCCGAGTCAGCCTCGACTCGGGTGACTCGGCCGAGTGCAGCTAAACAATGCAATAGGGGGACTTGTCAACCGGTCTCAAAACGGGAAAGGCCGTTCCGATTCCGACTCGGCCAATACCGACAGACGAGTTTTTGAACCTTGGAATGAGCTGATAATTGAAACCATGATTTAAGCTATTTCTTTTTTCCTAATCAAAGTTGTACAAATTTTATTATATAAAATTTATCAAATATGTGTCATATATATCCAAGTACATATATTTCAATGTTTACAATTTACATTAAAGTTTTATTCCAGTCTTAAGCACTTGCTCAAAATCTAGTCTTATTTTATTGGGCCCACATCGGGGAAAAAAAAATTTCTTGCATCCGCCACTCTGATTGAATAGCTAATGCATCATTGTTCATCTCTTTACTGACAACGAAGTACTGATTTCCTGCAGGGTATGAGTGAGGATGTTAGCATCAGTAAATTCTTTGATGAGGCCATGGTGGCTGAGCTTGCTCAACAGGCTGCAGAACTTCACTTGCAGATGACTTGATGTGGCCTGAATGATGCCATGGTAGTCGAGCTTGCGCAGTTGGTGGGAGAATGTCTTGTTTAGATTTTCTCAGTTCAAGTACCTTGTTCTTACTGGAATTTCTTGTATCCCGAGCGAATCACCCATATCTGTATGGGGGGGGGGGGGGGGGGGGGGGGGTGGTGGTGTAGGGGTAGAAACTGTGATGGCTTGTGAGACTGCTGTTCTGTTGTATTCATGCAGTGTAAATACCGAGGGCTGTTCATGATTAGGTATTGTATTCATGCACATTTGTATTTTTGTGTTATGTGCATTGGGGAAGAGTGATATAGTTCTGATAATGGAATTTCTGTACTAAAATACTATCTTTATCTAACACCTGGTTTTGGGTTCCCAATTAATGTGCACTGTCAGAAAAATCTCTATAAAGACTTTCTGCAGAAATTTTGCAAAATGGAATTTTTGCAATTGGATCATCTTTTTCTCGTTCGTATGATAAACAGTGTAGACTACTAGATTGCAAGCAGTGTCAAAAGTATCCACATATCAGTATGTAATCTGGGCTGTTGTCTTGTTTCCTGAAAGTATTTTAGGTTTCTACATACAACATCACTGTAGATTTTAGATTTAAAACCAAATGATTTCCCATCCTGTAATGGGAAGAAAATATGTAGGAAGTGCTACTGGCGTACAGTTTGTAGCACCACTTGGGCTTCATAGTAGACTCTTTTCTTGTTGATCTGTGTCTCAGTTTGTTTGTTAGCTTGGTTATTTTCCTTTATAAACTGGGAAGCAACCAGAAGAAGAAGAGCACAAGGAGAGCAGAAGATGGAGGAGAGCATAAAATATTTGGAGGACATGAATCATTATTGAGATTTTATTGCAAAACAATACAGTTAGCGAAATACAAGCCCTTTCAGAATTCAGATAAAAACGCAAGCCCTCTCAGATAGCAATGTCACCAAGAGCTATCTTTAGTAATATCTCTCGACAATCGTGAATTACTCTTGTCATCCTCTTCCAATGGCTTCGTAAGAAGGAAGTTTATGTTTGCCGGCTAGTGTTAATATACAAGGAAAAGCAATTACGCAGAGTAAAATGGGTGTGGGTGGGTGCAACAAAATGGTGGACGAGGGAAGTGTTTGGTTGGAAAATTTTCAATTGCAAAGTTTTTTGAGGGAATGAAAGATTACAACAGAACAATTCCGATTACAAAAGAGAGGAGGATTTGAGTGGATGTCCTCTTTATTTAAAATCGGGTTCTTCGTATAGCGGTAGAGAGTGAATCTTATTCTCCCTTGACGAACCGAATCAGAAGCTTCACTTTGGATCTTCTTATTGTTTCTCTCAAAGAGATAAAAAGGAATGCTACTTGAACGCAGCAAGTTTTAGAGTTTTCCTCGTGTTTGTGACAGTCAAAGGGAACTTTAATCTGACCGAGATTGAGAACAAAGAGGGTATGTGATTAGTCATAGTCCACCTTGCATACAGCCTGGGCTAGGCGAAGTGGGAGTTCTAGTCCTTTTAAGATTGAATTTCAAAAATGTGGACCGAAAATCCGCAACCCCCTCCCCACCCCCGCGATTCACTTGCTCAATTAAGATCTTGTTTGTTTTGAGGAAAAAAGAGGGAAAAGGTGCAGCCTGGAAAACCTTTTCTTCACTTTCACTGTTTGTTTCAACGATAAAAGTACAAGTGAGATTTGAATCGCACTTGCATTTCTTCCAATCTCATTTTTAACTTTTAGATCTCCTTTTTTTCACTTGCAGGGTATTATAGTTACTTTTTAAAATATTTGATATTAAAATATTAACATTAATATTGTGATTATTTTTTAAAATTAATTTATAATTAAAAAAATTATAAAATATTTAATATTTTAATATTTTAATATTTATGTTTTAAATAATATTATAATATTTAGTATTTCAATAATTTGTAACTGTAATTATAAATTTAAAAATTTTATTTTTCAAAAATATTTTAATATTTATTTATTTTAGAGATTTTATTATTAGTTTAATATTTTTATATTATATTATTTTTTATTAGGGAGATTTCTCTACAGCCCCCCTACGTCAAACTATAATTAGGAAAAAAACTCAGCGTCATAATTTAATTCGCTACAGTCACCTTCTTTTTTAAACTAATTAGGTGCGCCCGCGTGTCAAGGCGCAAAAGCGTTGCTCTGCAGTGAAAGACGCAAATGTCCCGCAGTAATCGCTTCGAAAAAACAGAATGCTCCGAAAATGCGAACTGCTGGTATATAGAGGACTGCGATCATGATCACAGTCCTCACAAAAACGCTCTGTTTCTGCGTCTTTATGAGGACTGTGACCATGATCGCAGTCCTCACATATATGTCATGTTTCTGAATTTTTATAGGACACTGAGCATAATCGTAACCCTTCTTATTAGAACTGTGATCATGATCGCATCGCAGTCCTCAAAAAAATACCAAAATTTTAAATCTTTATAAGAGTGCGACCATTAGGACTGCGATCATGATAGCAGTCCTCACAAAAATGCCTAATTTTTTTTGAGTCTTTATTAGGAATGCGACCATGATCAAAATTCTCACAAAAACACAATTTCTTAGCTTATATCGCGACTGTGACAAAGATCGCAGTCCTCGCAAAAATGCTCTAATTTTTAATTAGTAAAAAGAGTATGACCAAAGTCGCAGTCTTCTAATAAAGGATTGCTTAGCCCCAGTCCTCACAGAGGACTGCGATCATGGGTCTGATGATGATGACGAAGCTGATATGAGGACTACGACTCATGAGTCGTAGTCTCATATCAGCTTCGTCATCGTCATCAGACCCATGATCGACATCGAATGATGTCCAATGCTTTTCAAATCTAAAATCACATTGATCACAAACACAAACTCATTGTGAGCCCGAACACACGGGATTTGCAAAAGATTGATCCAAAAAAATTGATCCGGAGGCTCCGCTCCCTGAGACCACCGGAAGAGGGGCTCCTCGCCTCCCTTCCAACCCCACGGCGACCTGATCGCGTAGGCCGATTCGCAAATTATTGTGCGTCTAGGTCAGGATTGTCGGGAGTGCAACGTCGGGAGTGATGAAAAGGGTAAAAGAGAAAATGAAAATATATAAAAAAGTGGTGGTTACGAGGAATCAATTTATGCTGACATAAATAAGGCCATAGCGAATAAAAATAAGTGGTGAGTTTTTTCCTAATTATGAAGCCAAAATTTTTTTCTTATTATTAGTTTAATATTTTTTTATTACTATTTAATATTTAATCGACAAATTTATATACATTTTAATTTTTAATAGCATGTTTAATTAATAATATTGTTATTATTTAAATACCAAACGGTTAATTTTGTGGTCAACTTTTTACTTACACTTCCACATTATTAACCAAATACCGTAAAACACACAATATACTTTCCCACTTTCACTTTCATGTTACAGCCAAACACCAAAAAACTTACTTGCACAAATCTCAATTTCTCACTTTCACAATTTCCATTCCCATTTCCTATTTGCACCTTTCCTCCAACGTGTGCCTTAACTTCGGCTTTTTTCATGGAAAGAATCAAATTTGGATGAAATTCTACCATATGCAAATCCTGAACTTATTTTTTGTCTATCACACCCAAAAACAAAGTTTTACATATTATAAGAGAAATGATTTTGTGAAATTTTTTTGATACTTTCTTATCACTTACAACTTACCATCACCTGTTATCTTGATTTCATGATGTTAAAATTAGGAAAACAAATTTAAGAGAGACAAACATCAAAGTACAATATTATTCTCATTAAATTTGTCAAAAATTGGACTTAAAAGAATAACAATAATTCAATATTATTTTTTATTGGGATTTACTTAAAAAATGTAAATGACACACGTACACGCAGGAATCAATCATTCCAAGTACTGTTATTTCTCTTCTTATTTTATAGGAAAAAAAACCTCAATGTTTTCTTGATTTTAAGTTTAATATCTTGTAATTTTTTTCATGTTTATTATCTTAAAGTTTTTTTTTAGTTTTACAAATTAATACCTTGTAGTGTTATTGGACAATTTTGCCCTCCAGTTGAAATTCACATATCTTTTTGTCCTCATCTACCTTCAACTTCAGCTTATTTCATCAAACTAACTCTATTCAAATAAAATTACTTCTCCCTCCCTTTTCTCCTCTCTGCATGATCGTTCCTCACCCACGTGTACCATTCAATTCTATTCTTGTTGTTTCCCATTTAATTTCTTCATTTTCCTTTTGAGAAATCCTAAGTAAGTGAACTTATATATATTCTCTCTCTCACCTCTGTCAGTGCTACCGTCGTTATTTTTCCTCTTTCATAAACCTTGTCTCCTTCTTCTCTATCTTTCAACAACGCAGCGACATCAACATCTCTATAATTCTTAAATCCAATTGAATCTAATTAAACTCATTTTTCTCTCTGACTGCCACTAACACCATCCTTTCCCTCTTCCACGACTATTCGTCACTCTATAATATCGCCATCCATTTTTTCTACCATTAGTGTTTTTCTATTTATAATTGAGAAAAGAAAGAAGCATGAGGGCAATTTGGATAACTTTTTCAAGGTAGTATATTGAAAAAAGAAGAAAAGTTTATGGTATTAAATATAAGAAACAAATGGTACTAAGTATTGCATGATAGAAAAATAGTACGGAATATTAAACTTAAATTTAGAGAAAACTTTGAGATATCTTTGACAATATAAGCCTTGCATTAATCTAATTATTTAAAGTGTAAAATTTAAAATAGGACACTTAAAAGGGTGCAAAGCAGAAAAATGTCAGACAAATTTTTTGTTGTAATTCCTACAATATAAAATGCAAAACTTTTGGCCAAACAAGAAATTATTTTCATTTTGTTTATAGAGAAGAAGATTTCAGATTCAAATTGGATTTCTTTTTATTTTTCAGATTCAGATTTTTTTAAGAAATAAAGTTTATCCTAATTTCACTAATTTCCTTTGCTTGATTTATTATTTAATCTTATACGACTGTAATACCTACGCTGTTGACGTGTCGGCCGTACCAGCAGTTGACGAAGCCTTTGAAAGAACTTAGTTTTATTCACCCAGAGAAACACCTTCACTGACGCTGGACCCCACCTAAAATTGAGAAAACCAGTGGGTCCGACTGCATCTCCTGTAATAATAATAATAATTAGTTCATTTTTCCGTCCACCGTTCTTGAACTCTTCTCGCTCTCTCTCCACCCAGCTTCGTCGAAAGGTCGCTGCTTTCCGATTCAAAACTCGCGATCATCGAATCGAAATCCCTAACCCCAAAAAACGATTCGAAGCTTGGATCGATTCGATTATTGAATCGAAAGCCCTAATTCTCGCAAGGTATAATTCTTTTATCATCTCTTCTTTTCTTTCTTTTGCCGGTGGCTTCCGATTGAGATTTGAGACTTTTGTGTTTCGTTGCAGGGGAGGAGTAAATTTAGAAGTCGGGAACTATGTTTAATCGGCTTTTTGGGAAAACTAAGGAGCAGGCCAATACCCTGGCCACACTAGACAAATTAAATGAGGTATTCTTCGATTTTGTTCCTTATTAATTTTTTTTTTATAATTCGTCGGAAATTGTGATTTTAATCGTGCGAAATGATTCTATGCAATGAAATGTTGATTCTGTGCATATCATGAATGTATTATGCCAGTTCATGCTGTAAATTATATGGCATAAACCAGCTAGAAATTGAAGAACCACCTTGTCAAGTATCGTTCTAATCCACGATTCAGTTCTAATCCACCTTGTCAAGCCATCCTATTGTATTGTTAAGACTTAAAAATTCGGCTGGCGATGGGTTGAAATTAGGGGTTAGAGACATTTTAGCAATATGGGAACCCGGGCTCATGGGTTAAATTATCTTAATTCTTTTTAAGAAGGGATTTTCTGGCCAGCTTCCGTCTTTGATTATCAACCTAGATTGAAGCTATAAAATTAGTGTGTCATCCTTTATCTCCAAAAATCCAGTTCATACAACAAAAAGATGTACTTGAACCACTGACAAAAGTTTACCCTTTTCTTTTTCTTAAGAGGGTTTTAAGGGGAAGTCTGGAGTCTGGACACGTTACCAAACAGGGCATAAGTTTTAAGTATCAGATTGATACCCTTATATGAGTGATGAATATCATTATTTTATTTGATACCCGTATTGTATATAATGACCCATTAAAAAAAAAATTAATCCTATTAGTGCCTTTTGGATCTTACTGAAATATTGTTCATAAGAATTGTCCAAGTAGCCTATCAGTCACGCATTTGAGGTTCAAAAAAATGAAGGTGAAAAACTAAAGAACCAATATATTGATGATAGGTGCCCACCAAAACTGCTTTGAACAAGATGACTGATGGAAAGCAACTGTTTTCATTAATGGGTGTTTCTTTGCCGCCGTGGGGTTATTTGAGGGGCACATGGCCAAACCAGTTAACCTAATCATGTTGGGATTTATATGACTATATAAGATGCCATTTGAGACGCTGTCCATCTTTAGTCTGGGCAGGTCTGTGAAATTAGTTCTTGATAATTCTTCTGTGCCTATTATTATGAGAGCAAACTGATGGAGATTGAATATCATTTTCTCAATCAATGTTCTTGTAGCTTGTAAGTAATGTTCTTGTTACTCATAAGGAATATCATAAAGACAATCAATGTTCTCGTCTTGAAAGGGCTTTCATGTTACCATTGATTTTCTTGTTATTGTAGAAGGATCTTTTGAGGACTAGGTATGCTCTGTGGTTTTTTAGGAAAATTGAGGTTTCTTGTGGTTGCTAGCAATCTAAAAGCGACATATGTTCATCTGCAAGCATGTTATTTGGTTTTTGAAGGGAACATTGACCATCATAATTCAATTTTAATGAGAAAAATGTCTCATAGGGATGAGGGGCACCTTATTTGCTTGACCATTCACGATGTTTTGGTTAAATTTATATTTTTTGAATGTAGTTCAATAACTCATGCCTCATATGCGCTCTTGTGTCTTCTATGGAATCTTTACCATGTTTTCTACAGAAAAATTCCCAAGTTCTTGGAAGAAAAGAACTTTTACCCTCCTTTTCTCTTCTTCATTCTCTCTCTCTCTCTCTCTCTCTCTCTCTCTCTCTCTCTCCCCCCCCCCTCCCTCCCTCCCTCCTTTTTGTGGTTATGAATTTGTTGAATGGAGTGATATGTTATAAGAGATCCCAAAATTCTCCTAGATATGTGACCTGCAAGTTTTCATCAAGCACAATTAGGTAAAGATTTGAAGGAACTTGTAGAAGCGTATCAATTGACCTTTCAGGTGAAATGGTATATTTGAACTAGAGAGCTCTTAATACTCTTCCTTTTACTAGGTCCTTAATCTTTGCTATGTTTTACTTTAGAACCAAGCGCTTAAGTTATTGAAAGGAAGCAACTTATCAAAGTTATGTGATGTTAGGATACCATTGGTTTCTTTCTCTAGTTTTCACATCCTTCGGTTCAAACCAAGCTTGGATAAATATAGGTCTACTGGTCTTGGGAACTCATTGAAACCTGTCAATTAACTATTTGGGTCATATGCAATTTGAATTGTCACTAGATATGGTTGCGCACATTTTATTTTCCCTTCCTTGTCTGCATTAATGATCATCATTTTCATAAAAAATGTCCACCTGAATTGTTTTGCACAAGATATATACAATTTTGATATTAATTAACTCCTTATTTTTCTGTGTTCCTCTTTGAATACAAATAATATTGGGCACTAGTCTTGCTTTACCTTTTCTTTGGCTTAGTTTTCTGTCAGGAGGAAAAAAATCTCCACCATTCTGATTTTACTTCTTCGTTTTTCTGTATAATATTCATTGTCATGCTAGAAAAAAGATCAAATCTATTTACATATAGAAAAAGATCAAAAAATATAAAGCTGAGTACATATAAATCTACTGATCTAGGGGTACTCATTGAAGCCTGTCAATTGACTGTTTGGATAGGATGGCAAATAAGAATTGTCAACATTCATTTTCTTTTTCTTTCTCTGTGTTAAGCCATTAACAGTTGCTTATCATATTCATAAAAAGTGTGCAACTGAAAATATTTTTGCTCTATGCCTACAAGGTTTTGGTCTGAATTAACTGATTTACTTTCTGTAACATTGAAATTGTAATATTTGGGCACTAATCTTACTTTACTTTGTCTTTGGTTGGCTTTTTAGTCAGGAGGATAAATTTTTTATCAATTGTGATTTGGCTTGGTTCTTTTTCCTGCATAATATATCCACTTTCATTCATGAAGGAAAAAAGGTGTAAAATCTATTTGAGGTTTTAATAAGGTATAGAAATTTGCACAGGATTTAACCAGAAGCAGATAGCATATGTTTGACCTTTAGTGAATATATAATACAAAAGTATCTGAAAGAAGATTTGGAAGCATAAGATGAAATTGCTTATCTGTTTATAATGTTGGAATAATGTAAGTACTGATTTTCACCTGTCCTGTAAATTCTTCTGCATGAACAGTAATGCATGAACTTGTTTTATTATCATGTCATAGAACAGGTACGTCTAGATGCATCAAGATATATGAACCAACACTACATTGGGATCATAACTGTATACATAACAGTTATACCGGGTGATTAATGGCACATTCTAGTTCCTCATTAAATTGACAGTTTTTTATAATTAGATGCATCAAAATATTTAGGCAACGATTATCATTATAACTACCACACACACACACACACCCACACACCAGATGTATACAATCGATTTACATGCTTATCTTCATGCACAAATAAAACATCGGTATATCCTTCCATGTAATTATGCCATGCTAATCAATGAAACTATTATAATTCTGGTTGTATTTCTTGCACCTGACCTGCTGTTTTATGTAAATTTTAGACACTTGAAATGCTAGAGAAAAAGGAAAAAGTCCTTTTGAAGAAGGTTCCGCGGAGATTGAAAAGGCAAAGGAGTTTACAAGAGCGAAGAACAAAAGAGGTATAATTCATTTTCCCCTCTCATCTTTTTGCATATCCTGATGCTGGTCCGGATGGTTTTTATTTATTTATGTTTTTAACTTTATAATTACGTCCATTTATCATGTTTGCTTGAAACCCGATCTCTTCACCGGAAGTGACGACGTCATTCTATCTCTACGAGAAAGTACAATGTTATCACTAGAGTGATGGAATGTTGGTTGATTTTTCTGTAAATTAACATCTTCCTGGAGAACTCTGTGTCACTTTGTATTCACAGTAATTGCAATCATAAAAATAAAGCCTCCCTCCGATTATTTTGGTGCACGCGTCATCTGAAATAACATTGTAGCTGAAACAGGAATGTTGAGATAGGTGAATGGCAGGAGATAGGATAAGATAAGAGTGTTCAAGTTAGGGGTTGTCCCAAGATAAAAGGGTAAATTACATGAAAGGTACCCAGACTTTCCATGACTTCTATGAAAGGTACTCAATCTTTTTTAGTTTCATCATGCATACCTGAGTCCTCCCAACTGTTTTCTAATTATAACACCGTCTAAAACCCATAATGGATGACCCAAATACCCTTGCATATATCCCCAATTCAGATAAAACTATGAGTTATTGTTTCCAGTTGTTGACTTCATCTCTTCTCTCCCTCATCCCTCTTCTCCTTCTCATGAACCCAAATTCTCGTCAAATCCACTGCGAGGTTGGACCTTAATTCCAGGAGAATTACACACATGTAAACAGACCTTATTCCTCCTCCCGGGTGTTTGCTTTCTCTTCTCCTTAGAATGCATCTTGTCATCGCCGGAGGAAACAAGCTCTAGCGACCTGAACAAGTTACTACGAAGCACTGGTGGCGACCACATGCCACTCTTCTCATACTCGAATTTGAACTCCGACATGTCGGGGAACTTGACAAGGATCCCATCATAGACTGGCCTGGGCACTACGTGGATCCTAAGAGGAGAAGAGGCTTCAGTACCGTTACTAATATTACTACTACTACTAGCATCAAAGATGGCCGTGTGAATTGATTTGGTGAATGTGAGGAGTTGTGATGGTTGGTTGAAAGTTTGAGAAATGAGGGGAGAAAAAAAAGGAGAAGAGTGATATGGTTCATATGGAAGAAGCAATCTTCAACATTGTTCTCATGCCATGATTTCCCCTGCTTCATCAGCTCTTTGGTATCAGAATCCAGGTTTTTAACAATCATGTAGTCTAAGTCTATAGCCACAAAGGAGTTTATCATTGCAACAGTTGAATTTTGCTACATTTGCAGGATTTCCATCTCATTAGGTTTAGTACAAGAGGAGTATTATTAAGAGGATTGAGTTAAGGGATTCAAGCTCATTTCTAGGGCTAAAGAGGCCAAAATTATCATCTTCAACAAAATAAAGTTCCAACCTTATCCAACGGGTTGTTTGTTTGGACATAAAAGCCGTAAAATGCCTTAATTCGTAAATGACCTACAACCCAATTACAACTACGGCGTTTGTTTGGATCGTAATTCATAAAAGACTTACGCAACTCAATTACCACTCACTTGCAACCCAATTACCACTCACATACAGCCTCTTTCAGTTAATTTTATGGTCATGCAAATTTGTATTATTTTTTATGTTAATATTACTTTTTTTATATTTAGCATTTTTAGTATTTATTTGCAATATTAAAAAATTTTAAATTACCAAATAGTTAATTTTGTGTCAACTTTTTCACTTACGACTTACACATTACGATAACCAAACACCGTAAAACACAATACACTTTCTCACTTATAACTTTATATTACCAAGTAAACACTGTAAAACTTACATGCATGTAACTCATTTACAACTATAAAAAAATTTATCAATTACGACTTACAAATTCCGGCCAATTACGACAACCAAACAGACCTCAAATATAATATTCTTGCACATCTAGCAATCGGTTCCAATATATGAAATTTAAATGTGAGATTTCTGGCATGTGATAGACTCTTCTCTTGGGATAACAAAGGGTCAGTCTTAGAGGTGAGAGGTGCATAGTCACCATTTCACTCCGCGACTTGTTCACTACAGCTTCAGCCATTTCTTACTATTTAATCTAAGACAAAAGCAATAATTTGGAGAGAGATTTCGGGGGGGGGGGGAGTTTTTTTTTGGGGGGGGGAGGCGAGGGGGCAGGGAGCAAGAGATATTTCAGCACTTTAGGTTCAAAGGGGAAAGCAAATCAGAAGGTGGTGATGAGGCTAATTTGGTCCAAAAGCATGGTTGCGTGCTTGACACCTGCAATTTCAACACTAAAACTAACAACTGTCTAACTCAGATAACGGTTGGAGGGGTTCAAATACCCATTTTCACGGTTGGAGGGGTTCAAATACCCATTTTCACGGTTGGAGGGGTTCAAATACCCATGATGAAAATAAAAAATTGGGTACATTTCATAGAAGTCATGAAAAGGCTGTGTACCTTCATATACCCTATATAAAATGAGGGAAACTGATGGGGAAACAAACGGTTTAGATTTAGTAGATTTGAGATTTTTATTTGAATTAGATTTGGATAGATGTGATTGAGATTTGGAAGTTATTTGAATCTAAATTTGGATAGATTTGATTGAGATTTAGGAATTATTTAAATCTAGATTAGATTTGATGTTATCAATAATTGCACGTATGGTGCACGTGTTGTAGGCTATGGGCCTGTTTCTTTCGCTGCAAATGACCGCAAGTCGTAAGTCGTAAATTTTTTTTTCATTTTCTAATATTTGTTTCGCTGCAAAACAACTTGTAAAAATGCAACTCTCATTTTTTTCACTTGCAGTTGTTACAGTTAATTTTGTGGTCATGTAAATCTCACTTTTACACCCATATTTTCTCAGTTTCAGCTGCTGCAATTAATTTTGTGTACTTGATAATTAATATATAATTTAATATTATTAAATATTTAATATTTTTAATATTTTTAATAGTGTTTAATTTCTAATTTAATTATTTAATTATTTTATATTTTTAATCTTTAATTTTCTATTATTTTTAATAGTGTTTTAATATTTAATATTTTATTATTTTAATTTAATATTTTTAGTTAATATTGTTATTTAATACTTTATTATTTTATTAATTTTTAATATTTTATTTAGATTTAATATTTTATTAATATAACAATATATGCTTAATATGAAATTATTATGTATTTAATTTATTTTTTATATAAATAATTACTTTATTGATATTATAATATAGTTTATTATTGTATTAATATTTTATTATTAATATTGTTATACTAATTCATTATACTAATATAATAATAATAATTTATTATTAAAATGATAATTATATTTTTTATAATATTTCAATAATATTATAATAAAATTTAATATTATAATATTTTTAATTATTTTATAATATTATAATATTATAACTGTATTTTATTATTTTTCTTAAGATTTTTTAATATTTATGTTTTATTAGTATGCTTAAATTTTATTAATGTTCATTAGATTTTCTTAAAATTTTATAATTATTTATTTAGTTAATATTTTAGTAATATTTTACTAATTATACTAATATTTTATTAATATTATTGTTATAAATAAATATTAAAATTATTAATCTTTTATCTCCAATTTATTTAGACAGTTTAATTTTCAATAGTAGATTTGATATAATAGTATTTATAATATTTAAACACTGCTACAGTTAATTTTGTGGTCAACTTTTCCGCACACTTTTAATTACTAACCAAACACGATAAAACACAGTATACTTTCCCATTTACACTTTCACTTTACCAATCAAACACCATAAAATGCAATATAGTTTCCCATTTATACTTTCACTTTACCAGCCAAACACCGTAAAACACAATATATTTTCTCTGCTGCAGTTCACTTTTTCCATTCTCATTTTACTACTTATGACTTGCATCCACTTGCAGCAAAACAAACAGGCCCTATATATAGCCATGTAGTGAAAAATTGAAAGATTATTGAATGATTTTGATTAAAATTGGAAGTTATTTGCTTTGATATTGGTTCTAATCTCATGGATTGAATCATAGGCGGTGAAGCTAAGATCCGGGTTGCGATCCGCGATCATATCTTTCTTTTTTCTTCTTTTGTCTTCCCCAATTCCACAAAATCCTCATCACAAATCCTAAATTTTCCTTCGTCCAACATCAATTTGATATCAGAGCCGAATTTTCTGCTTTTTTCTTCCACAAAATCCTCTTCAATTTTTTTTACTGTTCTGTGAACAATAAATTTATAGTTCATGGTTATTGTTTAATGCAGAGCGAGCCGCAGTTCATTTCAAGCTCTGTTTAAAGCATTGGGTTCGTGACTGAGCCCTGAAGCTACTGAGAAGAGTTTGCAGCCAAAATACATTAGGTCAGACCACCATGAGCCTTTGATTGGTGCCAGTGTAGCTCCTACGACAGTTCAATATCATTTCAGGCTCCATTTCCAGCCCGATCGGAATCTAGTTCGAGTCGTTAAGACTTGGGGTAAATTCTCAGCTTATGCATTGGATTATCTTCATGTGTTTTTACTTTTGCGGCAAATACATTTATACTGATTGCGATGACAAAGAAGTTGAACAAAATATGTTTGCGGCTGTCCCGTACTTTCGGGGTGCTTATGATCGTTATGGTTATGAAGACCGGGAAAGCAATCTTAAATCTTTCTTCAGTTATTTTGTTTTGACATCTGAGCAGAAGTGTTATTATGCACAAATGAGGCTGGTTGGAGAATCTTACTAGAGGTGGAAAGACAGTCATAATTCCTGTCAATGTTGGTTTAGCTTGCAAGATCTACTTCGTACTCGGTATGCTCCGCACCTCCTTTTCACTGAGTTTCAGGAGACTCTAGAGGGCATCAAGAAGATTATAGGAGACAAGGAAATAATGATTGAGGCAGATTCAGAACCTCCAATCTTTACCGAGTTAGAAATTGTTGATGAGCCAGAACCAGAAGTTGCAGCTGAGCCAGAGCCAGCAGTTGTTGATGAGCTCGAGCCAGAGATAGAAGAGCTTATTGTAGAGACTTCAACAGATCTCCCAGCAGAGCTTGTCATGGAGCCAGTATAATCTACGCCAGCTGTGAGGGTTCCAGTGTCTTTGAGATCGCCTGATGCATACGATCCTTTGCAGATCCTCCTAGAGGCAATAGGTTCACAGAAGTTTGGATTTCTTGTCGTGCAGAGTACAATTGGTCCAGTTTTCAGCGGGAAAGATTTGCCTCGATATGTTGCATGTGTTTTGTTCGAGGCACCATCGACTGTAGCCGATTGGTCACGGAAGTGAGTTCCACCTCCACCACCTTGGTTCAGCCATGACACGTCGATGCTGATTCTCTGACAATCACCTTGGCCTGATTAAGGATTCGTGATGTGATTCAACCCGGTTGTGCTTACCTTCTACCTACCACTACATTCATTGGGATGAAAGTTTTCTAACTGGGGAGAATGATGGGGAAACAAACGGTTTAGATTTAGTAGATTTAAGATTTTTATTTAAATTAGATTTGGATAGATGTGGTGGAGATTTAGAAGTTATTTGAATGTAGATTTGGATAGATTTTATTGGGATTTAGGAGTTATTTAAATCTAGATTTGGTTAGATTTGATGTTATCAATAATTGCACGTATGATACACATATTGTAGGTTATACATGCCATGTAGTGAAAAATTGAAAGATTATTGAATGATTTTGATGAAAATTTGAAAGTTTATTGTTTTGGTTCTAATATCATGGATTGAATCATATACGGTGAAGCTAAGATCCAGGTTGCGATCCGTGATCATATCTTTCTTTTTTCTTCTTTTGTCTTCTCCAATTCCACAAAATCTCTACCACGAACTCTAAATTCCCCTTCGTCCCACATCAGAAACAATTGAGATGGTTTGGGCGCATGCTACGGAAACCGATATGTGCTCAGTCAGGAGTGATAAGATTACTTAATGAAGCAATATTGAGTAGAGTCAGATATAAGAAAAAGTGGAGGGAGACAATTAAAAACGATATGCTTCCGTTAATTTAAGTGATGGCTCTTAACAGAGTTGAATTGAAGAAAAGAATTTATGTACCAACCTGAAATAATTGGCACGCTACTACAAGTCTTGAAGGTAACAATAAAACATGTGAACTTCAAATCCTCTCTCATAATTTATGTACTGTGACTTTAGGCTTTTTTGCTCCTCTTTGGGCGTGTTTGGATTCATGGAAGTGGGAGGAAAATAGGAAGTGGGAAGGGGGAGTGGGAAATGTGGAAGTGTAGTGGAAAATTGGGATTTGTGAAAATAAATTTTTCGGTGTTTGGTTGTAATGTGAAAGTGTAAGTGACAAAGTATATTGTGTTTTCTGGTATTTAGTTAGTAATATAGAAGTGAAAGTGAATAAGTTGACCACAAAATAATATTAAATTAGATATTATTTCTGAAGTGACATTTTTGAACTGTAATTGGACTGGAAGTGGGATTTGCATGACATTAAAATTTAATGCATTAAGGTACAACTTATTACAAGTAAGATTTACATGACCACAAAATTAACTCTAACGCCCTGGAAGTGAGAAAATATAATGTAAAAGAGAGGTGTAAAGGGGAAAGGGGAAAAGTGAAAAGGGGAAAGGGGAAGGGGTTTTCCCATTTCTCATTTCCCATTTTTGGTTCAAAACAAACAAGGGAAGTGGGAAATGAGTTTTCCCACTTTCCATTTTCCTCCCACTTCCATGAATCCAAACACGCCTTTTGTTGATCCCATCAATGTGTGTGACTCTTCTTAGCGGGCCCTCAACTTTTTGCATTTGCCTATGTCATCTTATTTGAGTTTCCATCACCTTGCACTCGCTGCAGCTCTCATACCACCAAAACAGTCACATTTACCTTATTGTTCTTTTATTCTGTCATCCTGATTTTGTACTAGTTGACACATGATCATCCTGAGGTAGATGTCATGTGAGGGATGCCATGGTTTGGAATCTTTAAATCCTACAATATCCACTTTCTTCATCCACTAAAGTGGATTCATGCATGGATCCAAACTCATTAAGAAAGAGAGGATTCATATCCAAATTCGAACATTCTAGTTTTGGCATTCATATTATCCAATTCATATTTGTTTTTATAATACATCAATATACAATGTGCCAATCATTTCAGGTTGGTACATAAATCCTTTTCTTCAATTCAACTCTATTAAGAGCCATTGCTTAAATTAACACTCAAATGATAACTAAACATATAATAGAAAAATGATACAACTAGACTGAATCATTTATTGAATAATCAATTACAAATTTTCTTCAAATATTTAAGAAAAAGTTAAAGGAAAATGTTGGTTTGATATATATCTATAGGTACTGATAATATTTATCTTTATTTCACGAACTTTATTTAGTTTCCATTACAAAATATCAATATAGTGGCATCTTGAGATATTGTATTTTCCATGCAAATAATGTACTTTTAATAATGTTTTGTTTTTATAATATTTTTTCTAGCTAAAGCTAGTCAGTGTTAATATAAATATGGAGGTAATTTTTATGAATAATTAACAAATGTGATCACTTTTTAATGGAGAGGTCACAAATGGTGGTTATTTAAAAAAATTAGTGGAAGTTAATGGGTTTGTAAATAATAAAGCAAATATATGGTAGTTTTTTTTAAAAAATCAGTGAAAGTTCATGATAGGTTAGTGAAATTAAGCCCATGAAGACTTACGTACTTGGTGGTTCCTGAAACACATTGGACGGATCTATTAATCACTATAAACCAATATTTAGCAACTTTTGTTCTTCGTCTGCATTAAACTTAATGTCTTATTATTTATACTCAAGCCCATCTGAAGGGAGGTGTCATGGAGGCGGGTTCTGTTAATTAGCTGACGGTGACCACAAGAAGTTTGTTACTGAAAATCAATATGAAGCATTCCTCCCCCTCCCCCTCCCCCTCCTCCTTTTTTCCTTTTTCGTAGAAAGCACTACTAGCAAACATAAACTTACAAAGTTATCGGCACGGTCTTGGTCAAGCTTAGTTTAGTCTTTTCTGCACATAATTTTGGCACTCTCGCTATGATGTTATACTTCATAATAGCGGTCACATGTTGTTGCATCCTGAAAAGTTTCCGAGGTCTTGTCTTTTATCAGGCTGATATGTTTGCTTGAATGTATATTGTGTTTGATTGAAAGTCTACCGTGAAGTCTGATGAAAACCTCTTCATATTTTGTGCTTACTGTGTATTCCATTTATGAAAATTTTGATTTGCATCTATTTCAGCTGCAATACAATGTTTGAAGAGGAAAAGGCTTTACGAGCAGCAAGTTGAACAGCTTGGGAATTTCCAACTGCGAATCCATGATCAGGTACCACTTTAGTTTATTGGATAATAGTTGTGCTCATCGTGTACTCGTTTAATCTGCAGTTTTCCGACATTTTTTTTTTATAATATATGATTTTTTAATCACTTCAGATGATAATGTTAGAGGGGGCAAAAGCTACTACTGAGACTGTTGATGCATTGAGAACTGGAGCATCAGCTATGAAAGCTATGCAGAAAGCAACGTAAGTAGATAAAACATTAAAGCTTCATTGAGCACTGACTCTGTGTTTCTTATTTTAAAACCAAAGCTATCACATGGAATTGTAACGCCCCGATTCCACGGATACGGGGACGTCACTGCGACGTATATACGTAGGTCAGAAAATGCCCCCCACGTATATACGCTAAGCATAAAAGTACAACAAGGAATCAGAGTACAACACGAAGCGTGGTATACATACATATGCCAACATAACAGTACAAATACAAAGCTATCACAGTATGATAAAGTATTACACGTTACATGTATCTTTTATCATAAACAAGTCCAAAGGTAAAATATACAATATAAACACAAAATGCTCACGAGAAGGATGCAGATCTCGTGAGTCAAAAAGAGATGGCTGGCACGAAGGAACTGGAGCTAATCTGACTGCACTCTAAGGAAAGCTCAATCTACTGAGGATGGCTCCACTTCGATCCAGCTTCAAAACCTGAACATACAAATCCAAGGGAGTCAGGACCTCCCAATAATATACAGACTACAGCCAAATGGCTAAGAAACATGAATAAGAGTGTTAGAATCAGTATAAGAAACATGAACCAGCAAGTAATGGAAGTATAACGAAATAAAGATGGAAAGACTGTGTGTAAGCTTGAGTTACGGCTTTACAAGACTAGTAAGTCGAAAGAATAATAACAAAGCGGTTATGATAGAAACATGTAAGAGGTAAAGCAGGAACTAGAATCATCATGTATCAAGTCTAACAAGAATACAGGAATCATAACAAGGATTATGACATAACAGGTATAATAGGAGTCATAACATAACAGGTATCTATAACAGAAATCATAACAGGTGTCTTATTATTATTACTCGTCTAACCCATATATCTAGGTATGTGTCTCGGTATATACCCGGTATATATCCCAACTCACATACATCCATATATAAGAAAGTCGAGGTTGTTATTGGAAACAGCGGGGGTATCAACGAACTATGTTTACAGTGGGTCCCGTACATACCCGGGACCACGGCCAAAGTTTGCTCCGTTGCATGGAAACGGAAGCCAGCCGCAAGGCTTATCCAGGAGGAGGGACTTATGTATGCCCGTTAAAACAGGAATGTAGGGAGCCAGCTCTCCCCTCGGTCCCCTGGTGGCCCTCAGGTCAGACCGGATATATAGTGCACAGCCTAATGCCACTGTAAACACGAACATATATCGATATCCGCATGTTTCCCCCGACCCAATACAAGTTGGTCCTTTTTAGGATTTAATAGTTTAATTATCACTTTACGGGAAATAACAGGAAATGGACATGATCAGGAATAAGGAGTACAGAAGCACTATATAGTCAGGTCACTGCATATAAAGCAGGGAAACAAGTTACTGATCATGGTACAAGATAACAAGTCAAGTTCCCGTAAGGATAATAATCACAAGTCGAGTGTATCATGCTGGGTATAGAGTGATAGCATGACTAGATGATGATATCCAACAAGTAACCAATCAAGTCAAGAGATTGATATTAATCAGGGCAAGTCATGTCATAACAAGTGGTTCTTACTAGGTAGTAACATGCCAAGTGGTCAGGTGATAACATAGTGGAAGTTAGGTGATATACATGTGTTAAAAGGAAACATGAAACTAACAAGTCTGAAGTAACGACATAGCAATGATAATATAATAGAAACCCAGAGTTCAATGACCTCGAAGGGTCAACCACGCATAGTGTACGATAAAGAAGTAGGCATAACACAGATAGAGTACATGAACAAGAATGAAACAAGCAATAGCATGTCAATGGAAATATGAAGTGACTAGAGATGACATACGTCAAGTAATAAGTCATAAAGTACAAGTCATGAAGTACGAGTAAGAACAATATATAGTACATGTATCAAGGATGAGATACAAAGTCAAGAAGGTAATCAAGTATAATAGACAGCCATGAGTTAGTCGACTAGGTTGGTAGAGTAGTCGACTAATAGAAGGGTTAGTCGACTAACAGTAGGGTATAGTCGACTAAAACTGTGTAACAGAGAGTTGGGTTTCTGATTCAGGGAAAGTTAGTCGACTAGGTTGAAATAGTAGTCGACTAACAGACATGTCAAGTCGACTAACAGTTATGTTAAGTCGACTAAAACTGTGTTACAGAGAGTTAAGGTTTTGATTCAGGAAAGGTTAGTCGACTAGGGTCAAGAATGTAGTCGACTAGGGGTCTCTAGTCGACTGGTAATTTAGTCTAGTCGACTAAAACTGTGAAATCCTGAAAGTCTAAGTTTCAAAACAGAAGGGTTAGTCGACTAATATCTAGGTCAAGTCGACTAATCGTGGGGAAAAACAGTGTACAGAACAGAATTTGCTGGTTGTGCTTGATGGTCTAAAATGTGATTTTTATGACATATGAACACAAGATATGGAGATACAAGTATGCTTAGGAATGAAACAAGTCTTGGTGAGTAAAAATACTCACAAGGATTGGTTAGGTGAAGCTTTGTAGTCTTGAAAGGATCCCAAGGTGGAGATGACGGCCTCAATCCAAAAGTAGTTGTTGAAGTTGAAGTTGCTTGATGTGGAGAAGATGATCTTGGTGTTGCTTTGGGAGTTGGTGGTTGAAGATGAAGACCTTGATGATGCCCTAGATGAAGCTCTTGAAGTTGGAGGTTGAGTTGAGATGGAGGAGGATTTTGGTGAAGGGGATTTCTTTTGGTGAAGTGAAGAAAAAAGAGATGGAATTGTAAAGGAATGTTTATATATGATTTGGAATTTGTGAAGGAGGTGAAATTAGAGTAGATGAGAGGGGGTTATTTGCAAAGTGGAGGAGGGGGTGAGTGTCCTTCTCTTGGCCACTTGGCCGGCCAAGGAAGAGAGAGAGAAAGAGAGATATTTTTGTGGGAAGTGTGTGGAAGAGTGTGGAATTATTGGAATTTTGGAAAATGGAAATGCTTTAGCTTGTGGAGGAAAGAAAGAAATAAAGGAAAAGGAAAAATGGAAAAGAAATTGAAATGAGAAGATATTTTCTTGGAATTAGAATTGGAAAATATTGAAAGGACAGATACCCGGGTTTAAATCGAGGATACGGAAAACATTTCGGAAAATACCGGAATCGTCCGAAATTCAAGTATCTCGGAACGACCCGAAATAATTATCAAAAATCCATAATATTATATTAAGAATAATGGTGAAATCCGTTTTAAGAAATACTTTATAGTTTTAAAACTAAAAATCCCGGAACCAGTTATCTACCGACTCCGTTGGAATTTTCATAAAATTATAAAATCCTCAGAAAAAGCATGTAGGTAGAAAATATTATTCTAAGAAATAAAGTCTAAAGAATCATTTAGAAATTCCAAACGGTTTGTGAAATAAAAATCCAGGAATCGGTCAGCGGCACTGGCCGACACCGGTTTTGAAGAAATTCCTTTTAATTCAAGAAAAATCCAGAAAATCATAGAAAATTTATAATAATGGAAAATAATATTTGAAACTGAAATCGGTCAAATCTAATCACCGGAAAGACCATATCGAATAATATACTATGATCGGGTCCCTGGTTCAGACTGGGGCTGACCCCGAGACCACGAATCCAAATCCAAGACAAAACAATTATATAAGGAATTCATAATACAGAATAAATACAGGAAACAAATCGACAAAATACGATCGAAAATCTGAATACGCAACTAAGTACGTATTCCGGGAACGGGGTATTACAATCCACCCACCTTACAAAAATTGCGTCCTCGCAATTTCCCTAAGGGGGTAAATTGAATACAAAGGGGACATGGTTGGAATAAAGGTCTCATAAAACCAAAACAGGGGATAAGATGAACACATGAGGGACTAGAATGAACAATGATAGAATGATAAGGAAAAATATTTAGAATGATAACCAACTCAAATACAAGATCTGGGTAGTGGTTACCCTGATATCCTTAAGGTTCCGGATCTGGACACTGGTCCTCACGCTCCGCTGCACTGTCTGATGCCTCTGCTCTACTCTGATCTGCTCCAGTTTTCACTCCCCTCTGCTGCTGATCATTCTGTTGGGGTGGAACAGGTTCTGGATTCCTCCTTGGTGGCGGGGCTGGAAAAGCTGGGGCTGAACGAGCTGGTCTGACTGGTGCCACCTGTCCAAACTTCCTTTGTGGGCAATTCCTTATCACATGACTCTCTTTCCCACATGCCAAACATAACCCATTGGCCATTCGGCAATCCCTCTTAAAATGTCCGGGTTTGTGGCAGAAATTGCATGTGTTCCCAGGAAGAGGACGTTTGAACGGTCGCTTGATCTTCGGGCCATTGATTGTCCTGGTCGCACCTCCTTCGTTCACTTCATTCATCAACTGCAAGGCCCTCCTCATCAACTGCAAAGCCTTCTTAATCGACTTGTTCTGCACTTGGTTCTCACTCTTCTTCTCCAATCGTCGTTCCTTTCCACGGGAAACCTTTGATGCTTGCCCAGTGTCCATACCTTAGTTGATGAAAGATAACTGGAAAGAGTTGGAAGAATGGAAGGAGTTTAGGATATGAAGGAAAGATCAAGAAGAACTAGAAAAATCAAGAAGGACTAGATAACTTTGTACGTGGTTGTTGGCATTAGCAAATTACGATAATTTGCTGCTTGATTGTACTTTAGGTTTGAGAGCCTAAGCTCTGATACCATCCTGTAACGCCCCGATTCCACGGATACGGGGACGTCACTGCGACGTATATACGTAGGTCAGAAAATGCCCCCCACGTATATACGCTAAGCATAAAAGTACAACAAGGAATCAGAGTACAACACGAAGCGTGGTATACATACATATGCCAACATAACAGTACAAATACAAAGCTATCACAGTATGATAAAGTATTACACGTTACATGTATCTTTTATCATAAACAAGTCCAAAGGTAAAATATACAATATAAACACAAAATGCTCACGAGAAGGATGCAGATCTCGTGAGTCAAAAAGAGATGGCTGGCACGAAGGAACTGGAGCTAATCTGACTGCACTCTAAGGAAAGCTCAATCTACTGAGGATGGCTCCACTTCGATCCAGCTTCAAAACCTGAACATACAAATCCAAGGGAGTCAGGACCTCCCAATAATATACAGACTACAGCCAAATGGCTAAGAAACATGAATAAGAGTGTTAGAATCAGTATAAGAAACATGAACCAGCAAGTAATGGAAGTATAACGAAATAAAGATGGAAAGACTGTGTGTAAGCTTGAGTTACGGCTTTACAAGACTAGTAAGTCGAAAGAATAATAACAAAGCGGTTATGATAGAAACATGTAAGAGGTAAAGCAGGAACTAGAATCATCATGTATCAAGTCTAACAAGAATACAGGAATCATAACAAGGATTATGACATAACAGGTATAATAGGAGTCATAACATAACAGGTATCTATAACAGAAATCATAACAGGTGTCTTATTATTATTACTCGTCTAACCCATATATCTAGGTATGTGTCTCGGTATATACCCGGTATATATCCCAACTCACATACATCCATATATAAGAAAGTCGAGGTTGTTATTGGAAACAGCGGGGGTATCAACGAACTATGTTTACAGTGGGTCCCGTACATACCCGGGACCACGGCCAAAGTTTGCTCCGTTGCATGGAAACGGAAGCCAGCCGCAAGGCTTATCCAGGAGGAGGGACTTATGTATGCCCGTTAAAACAGGAATGTAGGGAGCCAGCTCTCCCCTCGGTCCCCTGGTGGCCCTCAGGTCAGACCGGATATATAGTGCACAGCCTAATGCCACTGTAAACACGAACATATATCGATATCCGCATGTTTCCCCCGACCCAATACAAGTTGGTCCTTTTTAGGATTTAATAGTTTAATTATCACTTTACGGGAAATAACAGGAAATGGACATGATCAGGAATAAGGAGTACAGAAGCACTATATAGTCAGGTCACTGCATATAAAGCAGGGAAACAAGTTACTGATCATGGTACAAGATAACAAGTCAAGTTCCCGTAAGGATAATAATCACAAGTCGAGTGTATCATGCTGGGTATAGAGTGATAGCATGACTAGATGATGATATCCAACAAGTAACCAATCAAGTCAAGAGATTGATATTAATCAGGGCAAGTCATGTCATAACAAGTGGTTCTTACTAGGTAGTAACATGCCAAGTGGTCAGGTGATAACATAGTGGAAGTTAGGTGATATACATGTGTTAAAAGGAAACATGAAACTAACAAGTCTGAAGTAACGACATAGCAATGATAATATAATAGAAACCCAGAGTTCAATGACCTCGAAGGGTCAACCACGCATAGTGTACGATAAAAAAGTAGGCATAACACAGATAGAGTACATGAACAAGAATGAAACAAGCAATAGCATGTCAATGGAAATATGAAGTGACTAGAGATGACATACGTCAAGTAATAAGTCATAAAGTACAAGTCATGAAGTACGAGTAAGAACAATATATAGTACATGTATCAAGGATGAGATACAAAGTCAAGAAGGTAATCAAGTATAATAGACAGCCATAAGTTAGTCGACTAGGTTGGTAGAGTAGTCGACTAATAGAAGGGTTAGTCGACTAACAGTAGGGTATAGTCGACTAAAACTGTGTAACAGAGAGTTGGGTTTCTGATTCAGGGAAAGTTAGTCGACTAGGTTGAAATAGTAGTCGACTAACAGACATGTCAAGTCGACTAACAGTTATGTTAAGTCGACTAAAACTGTGTTACAGAGAGTTAAGGTTTTGATTCAGGAAAGGTTAGTCGACTAGGGTCAAGAATGTAGTCGACTAGGGGTCTCTAGTCGACTGGTAATTTAGTCTAGTCGACTAAAACTGTGAAATCCTGAAAGTCTAAGTTTCAAAACAGAAGGGTTAGTCGACTAATATCTAGGTCAAGTCGACTAATCGTGGGGAAAAACAGTGTACAGAACAGAATTTGCTGGTTGTGCTTGATGGTCTAAAAATGTGATTTTTATGACATATGAACACAAGATATGGAGATACAAGTATGCTTAGGAATGAAACAAGTCTTGGTGAGTAAAAATACTCACAAGGATTGGTTAGGTGAAGCTTTGTAGTCTTGAAAGGATCCCAAGGTGGAGATGATGGCCTCAATCCAAAAGTAGTTGTTGAAGTTGAAGTTGCTTGATGTGGAGAAGATGATCTTGGTGTTGCTTTGGGAGTTGGTGGTTGAAGATGAAGACCTTGATGATGCCCTAGATGAAGCTCTTGAAGTTGGAGGTTGAGTTGAGATGGAGGAGGATTTTGGTGAAGGGGATTTCTTTGGTGAAGTGAAGAAAAAAGAGATGGAATTGTAAAGGAATGTTTATATATGATTTGGAATTTGTGAAGGAGGTGAAATTAGAGTAGATGAGAGGGGGTTATTTGCAAAGTGGAGGAGGGGGTGAGTGTCCTTCTCTTGGCCACTTGGCCGGCCAAGGAAGAGAGAGAGAAAGAGAGATATTTTTGTGGGAAGTGTGTGGAAGAGTGTGGAATTATTGGAATTTTGGAAAATGGAAATGCTTTAGCTTGTGGAGGAAAGAAAGAAATAAAGGAAAAGGAAAAATGGAAAAGAAATTGAAATGAGAAGATATTTTCTTGGAATTAGAATTGGAAAATATTGAAAGGACAGATACCCGGGTTTAAATCGAGGATACGGAAAACATTTCGGAAAATACCGGAATCATCCGAAATTCAAGTATCTCGGAACGACCCGAAATAATTATCAAAAATCCATAATATTATATTAAGAATAATGGTGAAATCCGTTTTAAGAAATACTTTATAGTTTTAAAACTAAAAATCCCGGAACCAGTTATCTACCGACTCCGTTGGAATTTTCATAAAATTATAAAATCCTCAGAAAAAGCATGTAGGTAGAAAATATTATTCTAAGAAATAAAGTCTAAAGAATCATTTAGAAATTCCAAACGGTTTGTGAAATAAAAATTCAGGAATCGGTCAGCGGCACTGGCCGACACCGGTTTTGAAGAAATTCCTTTTAATTCAAGAAAAATCCAGAAAATCATAGAAAATTTATAATAATGGAAAATAATATTTGAAACTGAAATCGGTCAAATCTAATCACCGGAAAGACCATATCGAATAATATACTATGATCGGGTCCCTGGTTCAGACTGGGGCTGACCCCGAGACCACGAATCCAAATCCAAGACAAAACAATTATATAAGGAATTCATAATACAGAATAAATACAGGAAACAAATCGACAAAATACGATCGAAAATCTGAATACGCAACTAAGTACGTATTCCGGGAACGGGGTATTACAGAATTTCTTTTGCCCGAAGTCACAAAACCTCTCAACATTTCCCCTACTTCCTCAAAGGGGGGGGGGGTGGTGGTATGGGACCTGTCATGATTTTGGTTGGGGATGTTAGGTGAGAGGGATGAAAGTGAGAAAATCACTTTCATTTTGCATGGGGCCTATTATCCTAATAAGAAAACAGAAACAAAAATTGTTCCTACGTGAGATCAAATAGGGAAGTGCAAGGAAAGAGATGATGTGGCATCTGTTTTTAATATATTTTATATTTTTCTTTGAGAAAACTTATAGCAACGTTTACCCCCCCCCCCCCCCCCCCCCCCACCAAAACAAAAAAAAAAACAAAAAACAAAACAACACACACACACACATTATATACCTCATTATTATTTTAATACTTCTTAGCCACATTTTCCAATTTTCCTCCATGCCTTCCTTACTTTTGTAGAAGTTATTTTTTGAAAGTGAAGACTTCTCTCTCACACATCATGAAGCCACACCCCCATCCATTTTCAGAAGCCACTTTAATCAAAACAATAATAATAATAATAATAATAATAAATAAATAAAAGTAGACAAGAGCGGTCCACTTTCACACTTTCATCCCCACTTACATTAAACCAATCCTGCATATGAATCAATGTCTAATACGTTATAGTTATTGCATTTCTTGTAGTTCGAGTTATGGATGTGATACTTAGAAGTTTTGGTTTTCTAACCTTTTTGGTGCAGGAACATTGATGATGTAGACAAGACTATGGATGAAATTAATGAACAGACAGATAATATGAAACAAATCCAGGAAGCACTAGCTACTCCTATTGGAGCAGCAGCTGATTTTGATGAAGTACCTGCTTTTCCTGTTCGCGTTTAATGTTTTTCCCTTTTCCTATCTTCACATATTAACTATGTTCTGGAATGGCAGGATGAGTTAGAAGCAGAACTGGAGGAGTTGGAGGGGGCAGAGTTGGAGGAGCAGCTTCTTCAGCCAGCTACAACTGCTCCTGCTGCTCCTGTGCACGTTCCTGCAGGCAGGCAACCAATTCGACCTGCTCCACAAAAGAATACAGCTGAAGAAGATGAGCTTGCCGCATTACAAGCAGAAATGGCAATGTAGTCAGGTAATGTATCTTTCTTTTTCTTGAGATAGTACTCCTAAGTACCATTAGTAGTTGATGACTTCTAAAATTTTCTAGTTTGGAACTGCATATTCATTTCTGCTTGTGCTGAACTGTAATCTAAACAGCATCAACAACAAAGAATCTTATTTGGCATTCAGGGTTTTGCATCATGACTTGAGTGTGACCAAAATTCCAATGGCTTTGTAAATCTAACTATTAAATTATTCCCAGAACTAGTTTTGAAATGAAAAGGTGGTAAATCATAGAATTGATATGCATTGAGATCCATTAAATATTAAATTTCCTCATACGGGGATATCTATAACTCGGGATCTATGGTTTCGTTGATATGCGAAGTTCCTTTCTGTCAAACACTTGAAATCTTAACTAGAGTATTGCATATCTACAGTTTTTAGAATGGTGAAGGCAAAGGATTATATCCCTTGCATATCTACAGTTTTTAGAATGGTGAAGGCAAAGGATTATATCCCTTTAAGAGGTGAGGCGTAAGCCTCATTTTTCCATTATTTTTAAAACAAATTTCGAGCTTTAAAGGTCATAGAAAAATAAAAGGATAAAAAATTAAGTAGAAGATGGGAGGCGGAGGGGGGAGGAAAATGGCCAAGGGCGTCTGTTTGGAAAAAGGCATGAGCGAATGTCAACCTAAGGGGTCTTGCTGGTAAAAAACAGTGGGTGTTGCAGGAAAAGTGAGCAATTGGTCTTGCAACATTGTTTCATCCTGGAGAAGGCCATTTTAGTGGATATGCAGGAAATAGAATACTTCTCTCTTTTTAAAGTTTGAACACATTAGATTTTGACAATTTTGATCCAGTCTAATAATCACAGACCTCATTTACAAGGCATGAATCTAAGGCATGCTTAACTGTGCCTCGTATGTTGAAATGCTTACTCTTTTAATGACCGTGTTGTTTGTCCTTCTCAAAGCGTTTTAGTAAAATGCCTCAGGATGCATTGCTTTTAAACTGTAATAAAAAGTCTTTTCATTTACTTTTTGTTCAAAGATTTTTCATTTATTTGGACTGGTTTTTGCTGTTTGTTACCAATGAAGAATATCTATTATATACGACTTTTCTGTCTTAAATAAACTTGTGAAACCATTTTTATTCTTTTGTTGTACGCGCCAAAATAAAAGAGAATGACAATTGTCACAACCATACTAGTTCTAAGGCATCGTGTATAATTCGGAGCAATAAAATCATGATTACAATTCCATATAAATTGAAATAATAAGTTATCACCAACAAATTATAGCCTCCAATCAGTTAAACATCAATCATACTTTAAAGTTCTCTAAAATACTTAGAAAACCAATGAAATTCCAGCATCCAACTTTTCCGTAACTAGAATCTCCCAACTTATGTCTAAGGTAATAATAGTAATAAAGCTGAAAAAAATTACTGATTAAAGTCTGAAAACTGGTTGACCTAAGAAACAAAGCATAAAAACTAAAAGTCTTTGAAGCCAGTGCTACCACAATCGCTCCATGTTAGTCGCGAGTCTTATAATATTTGAAAAAGAAATATCCACGAAGGGTGAGTTAGCTGAGCGCTCATATATCACATTTTTATATGGTATCTAAAAGAAAATCTCTATGCACGGTTTGACATTATATTCACCATAAATATTATATATACCACATTTCACATCAATCAAATAAAACTTTTCAAGAGTCAATTTATTTTTAAATCCCACCGAATCTAACAATTTGTATAACAAATTTAAGCATATATTAGTAGTTATGTTGTCTACATTTCATACACTGACTATGGTGCACACACTGTCAAGTGCACAATCAATATCCACGGGCTATGGTCCACGCAGCGACAACTAGATCAGTAGTACTCACCGATTATGATCTACGTGGTGATACTCACTGGTTATGATCTGCGTGGTGTCATAATACCCGTAAAACCCACCAATTATGATCCGTACGGTAACAACATAAATAATTGCCCATCGACTATGATTCACATTGTGATAACAATACCAACAACCACCTACCGAATATGGTCACATGATGGTAACTGCAACATATAATTGAGATAGATTTGGGTCATTCCGGAAGGATTCAAGACTGAATCCTTCCCACTCAAATACAACTCTACGACAACCGAATGCAAGATCCATTCTGTTGAAATTGATCTACATTATTTCAAGTAACTTAAAAACAACAAATCATGTATTTTGAATATTTTTTTTGCCCATTTATCAAGCACAAAATGGATGCCGAAAATAGTGAGTTGGTTTTAATGGTGTAGAATATTTGAAATCTAAGAAAAATTGGTGTGTGAGGATTTTGAAGTGTTTAGATCATGATGAAATCATCAGATCGAGAATTTGTATGTCTAAAAACGTAAATCTAAGTAATATGCTATTTTCGGCTGTTTATTTTGCGCCTACTTATGGATAGGCAAAAAGTATTCAAAATACATGATTTTTAATTTTTTAGTTACTTGAAATAATGTAGATCAACTTCAATGGAATGAATCTTGCATTTGGATATCGTAGGGTTGTATATGAGTGGAAAGGATTTGGCCTCGAATCCTTTCGGAATGACACAAGTCTATCTCCATATAATTTGCATAAATTTCTAACATTATAATTTATTATAGAAAATCATAAGGCTCTTAATTAAATCACATATATATATTATAGTTCCACTTTCCCATAACACCATGTATATACTCACATTTCCACAATAGCAATGTATCAACCTTTTAATGTGACGTTTAACCAAACAAAAGTGTACAAAGAAGTGTGTGAGAAGTTGGACACCAAAGAGGTTGAAAAGGATATATATAGAATTGCTCGAATAAGGGAGAGAAAGACTAGAAACTTATGTACTGTGAGGTATGTCAAAGATGAGGATCAAAAGATTTTAGTTCGAGATTAAATCAAAGAACGATGGAGAGAGTATTTTGACAAATTATTCAATGGTAGTTCTACTTAAGATTTGGATGAGCTTACCATTCAGTGTTAGGATATGAACCGTAATTATATGCGCAGAATTAGCGAATCTGAAGTTAAAGAGGCCTTGAAGAGGATGAAGTCAAGGAAAGCTGTTGGCCCGGATGGAATTCCTATTGAGGTATGAAGATGCTTAGGAGAGGTTGGGCGTGAGATGGATGACAAAGCTCTGTAACAAGATCTGGCTAACTAAAAAGATACCAAATAAGTGGAGGAAGAGTATCTTAGTATCTCTTTATAAGAACAAGAGTGATATCCAGAGTTGTTCAAAATATCGTGGAATAAAACTCATGTGTCACACCATGAAGCTTTGAGAAAGGGTAATTGAACACAGGTTAAAGCAGAATGTTAAAATATCAGAGAACCAGTTTAGGTTCATGTCGGGACGATCAACGACAGAGGCTATTCATTTGGTTCGTCAACTTATAGAGCGATTTCGAGAGAGGAAGAGAAATTTGCACATGGTCTTTATTGATTTAGAAAAAGCTTATGATAAGATGCCAAGAGAGGTATTATGGTGGACATTGATGAAAAAGGGAGTCCCCATCAAATATATTGACATAATCAAGGACATGTACGATAGAGTAGTGACAAATGTCAGAACTTGTGGAGGCATAACAACTGATTTTCTATCACAATTGGATTGCATCAAGGATCTGCATTAAGTCCATTCTTATTTGTCATAGTAATGGATGAGTTTACTAGAACTATTCGGGATAAGGTATCGTGGTGTATGCTATTTGCTGATGATATTGTCCTAGTCGATGAGACCAGAGCTGGGGTAAATACCAAATTGGAGCTATGGAGGCAAACTTTAGAATCTCGAGGTTTTAGATTAAGTAAAGTAAGGCCAAAACAGAATATGGAGTATAAATTCAGTAAACAGGGAATCCGCTATTATAGTATTGTGAGACTAGATGAATAAGAAATACCGATGAGCAATCATTTTAAGTACTTGGTTTCTTTTGTCCAAAAGGATGAGGAGATTAATAGTGATGTCAACCATAGGATCCAAATCGGCTGGTTGAAATGAAGGAGCGCAACAGGAGTTTTTTGTGATCGTAACATTCCATTATGGCTGTAGAGAAAGTTTTACCGGACTGCTATTAGGCCAGCTTTGTTATATGAAAAATATTGGGCTATAAAGAGATATCATGCCCACAAGATGAGTGTAGCAGAGATGCGCATGCTTCATTGGATGTGTGGTAACACGAGGAGAGATAAGGTGAGAAATAAGTATATTCGTATTAAGATAGGTGTAGCCTCTATAGAAGAGAAGATGAGAGAAAATCGCCTACGGTAGTTTGGTCATGTGCGATGTAGATTTACAGATGCGCCAGTCCGACGAGTAGAGCGTATCAAATTAGGGCAAGTTAAAAGAGCGCAGGGGAGACCGAAGAAAACATAGATGGAGGTAATATGACAAGATATAGAGGCTAAAGGTCTTAGTGAAGGCATATTTCTCGATAGGAATGAGTGGAGAAAGCTGATCCATGTGCCTGATCCGGTGTAATTCTCTTTTGGTTCATGTAGCCTACCCCCAAATACTTGGGACAAATGGCTTAGTTGTTGTTTATTTGTTTAACCAAACAAAATGTAACAATATATATATTACTTAACTCTTATATCAAATTCGCTCAATATCCCCAACTCGAAGAATAATTCATCAGATGCCAGTGTATGAGATCCGGTATAACAAACCATATGTCAACATCAAAATCATGCCTATAATTTGCAGAATAAGACTTATCTCTGAGATCTTGTTCACATTTTTTTTCTTCATATTTTCTTTAGGATTAGTCTATCGCCAACCCACATGGTAACTTGCTTAACGTATATGTTTATATTCTATTATAAACAAATTGGTGTAAATAAATATTCTCCTAAGAATTATTAATTCTAGGATAATTAGAATTATGCTAATATGGGTTATAGAATTGTTCAAGCCAAATATGTGTACGCGCGCGCGCACACACACACATCCCAATTTACACAAGTTTAATTCATCATTACTTAATAGGTTTTCTGAAAGTTTTCTGGCAGGCTAAATATGTCTGAAATCAGTTAATACATCAATCCAATAAGCTTAAAGTTCAATCCACTAATTTGACCAAATATGGAGCCCAAAACCAATTAAAACAAAGTATTTCATTGGACTAGACTTAGATACTCACAAGAGGACAAGTGTGTGTTGCTCGCATACAACTTAAGTTATGGGTTGAAACCAGTTGGGTTAACGGTTTAAGTTATGGGTTGACCCGGACCCAACCCATTAACCTTTCTTCCGCACAGCTGAAGGCAACCATAGCAGCAGCAACAACATCCAAACCCTTCACCAACACCCGATCCAACGGCCTCCTCAGCCTCTCCGGCGACCTTCTGCGGTGGGCAAACCCTGATGATCTCTTTTTGTTATTATTATTGTCATTATTATTTCTTTCATCTAACCTTACATGAGAACCAACAATACCATCACAAGAAATTTCTCTCCTCCACTAAAACTTAATGCATATTTTTTATTGCCATGCTTTCTTCAATTGTTTTTAGTCAATCTCCAGTCATCTAAATAACTCCAAGGATAGATTCAATAATTTGCAAGAGGAAAAGAAATTGAGAACTTACCTTTTAATTTGAACTTTAACCCCCCGCCCTTTCTTTTTTTTCTCTCTCTCTTTTTCGCTGCTCCTCTTCCCCGTCACCCACTTCTTTGGGTGCAGGAAAGTTGCTATGATTTTTTTCTTTTTTATATTGCGTGGGTGGGGGGTGTATACCATAAGTTCTAGTATGAATTATTTACATAAAAAACTTCATAATTATATATAATCAAAGAAAGATATTTCCCTTTTAAATCTTCTAATTTTCTCTAATTTACACCATGCAATGTTTAAACTAGTGGTTTGCAATAACAACCTTCCACATGTTTACTATTAATTGTTGTTGTTGTTGTTGTTGTTGTTGTTGTTGTTGTTATTGAAGTCAATTTTGTAATTGAACTAACATATATATATACTATAGATATATTTAATAAAATTTCAGTTATTGCACTTCTGCTGTCTCACTACCCCCTTCATCATACAATTTCAAGGTACATCTATTCCTCCCTCATGTGGTTTGTGTATATACATTCTCACCTGTTGCTCTTTCTGCATTTGGGGAATTGTTTTTCTTCTCATCTTGATCACCATCTTTCTTCAGATGCAGCTCGAACATTATTTGTTACATTTCATCATTTGTTCATGCTGCTTGTGACTTATTTGTACGTTTTTATCCCTCGTTCACAATTCTGAATGATGCCTATGTGGCATTTCTTTAATATGTATTTGAGAGGTTCCATTTATCATAACTGAAGCATTAGGTCATTGTATTTAACAGCTCGACTCAGCCTTTTGTATATTCCACCAATTCACCTACTTTTATTTGTATGGATGGTCATATCAGATGGTCATATCAGATCTACTACCTCAGTTTCATGTTTTAGGGCTGCTCTTTTTTTTTCCCTGATTTATTAGTGTTACTCCTACTAAAGTGGCTATTATTTCAGGAGATAAATGTCCACCCTCGTTTTTTTCATATATGCTCTACTTGTGACCTGTTAGATCATTTTCCTTTTGCTTTGCATCTCATCCTTGGTCATGTTCTGCTCATCCTGCTATCAGAAGAAAATATTTCCGTTCCTATTACAGCAATCAGTGATGCATGTTTTATTTTTATTTTATTTTTTGAAAATTTTAATTTCTTTTCGCAACCTTGGGAAAACCTTTTCCTATCTCATCAACTGGACCCCGAATATGACATTTGTATCTTGAGAAAATATGATGTTTTAAGTGTCGCTGGATACTGAGAACATAGCACTTCTGAACAAACTGAGGCAGGAAAGTGAAAACTGAAATATTTCACCTAGTTCTGGGTAAATATGTTGGTGTGGTACAATTCCCAGAGTGCTATGATTGTCATTTCAACAGCATCTCAGGTAAGAAGTTTAACCCTCAACCTGGCACGCACGCACTAGAGGGGTTTAACCCATCCTAACTTTCAAATATAAGAAATGACACAAGGATTTAAGATAAAGACCGCAGTCAGGTTAAGTGGAGTTTACCCCTCAAAAATCAGGGGTTTAATATTCTGCCTCTTCTTTTGATTGGTTGATAACCCTTTGTTTGTATAGCAAGTGTTAAATAATTCTTTCTCCTTCCAACACCATCAAGAGCATAAAGAGTAATGCAATTCTTACCTAATGGGTTAACTAACTTAATCCTTCTTTTTTCCGAATAGATTAATTCCTTGATTCCTTCTCCTTGAACCTTTGCCAAACAAGGCTTATTAATATAAGGAAATCTCATTATAGATACTTTATAAATGTTTCTAATAACTTGCTAATCTGTTATGTATTAACAACGGTGGTTTCATTTTTCTGCAGGTTTGCACTGCCAAAAATCGGAGAAGATTGTGTAAAAATGATTGGCTGTACTCTATCGTGGGAGGTGTCTAGACTCCCCACATCGATAAATTACTACCCCCCAGTGTGTGTACTTTCTTAAGATGCTACAGAGGTGGATGAAAAAAAATGAACACTTGATTAACTTATTGCTTGTGCACAACTATAATTGTAACCAGTCTCCCTTCTGTTTGTCTGAACCTCTTCAACTTGTTGTGCCTACTCGAGATTTTCTTCGTGTAATCATTTCATGTAAGTATGTATTTCACCGAATAATGTTTTAGGTCAGTTTGAATTATTATGAACTTGTTGTGCCTAATCTAAAGTACCTAAGCTTGTACTATTTATGTGATTGTACTTTGAGGAACACAGTCACAAACTATTGAGATTGAAGTTGGTGGTTTCTACCATTTTTGTTATGCATAAAGGGCTTTGAGATCAAATGCCCCTCCCGGTCAACTTCTTGTTTCAGAATGAAAATTTCCAGTCTATGTAGTTTATATTGCATGCAACTGTTGTTCAATCCTTTCTTCTTTGTCTTGAATATTTAGAGAAGACTGTAGAAGTTGATGCTATAATGGGAGAGCACGCAACATTTCGATATTATGGAAGTGGCTGCAGTGTTGTGTGTTATTTTTGCACGCTGATTTAATGAATTTAATGAAGACGTGGAAGATTGGAATAGAGATTGAGAAAAGCTAGATTTATTCAGTACATCTCATTAAATTTAATTGAATTATAATATCTTTTACAAATCAAATTGCAACTAGGAGCAGTGCTTTCAGCGTTTCCTTGAGAATTTATCCCGTTGGCGAGGCGAAATTAGAAGCTTTCTTCTCTGCAAGTAGCCTTTGATTTTATTGTATTGTTTGATTTTATCCTTGCAAATAAGTAGAGAGCGACGGTCTCTAAATTTATATAAATTTTCGTAAATTTTCGTTTTAAGCGCACGTGTATTTGCACGTGCCCAGGAATTTAATTTGCTTTAATTGGAAATCCTTCCAGGATCTTTTGAAGGAAACTTTGTGCTTAGAAGGGGAAAAAAAGAAAGAAAGAATGTTGTCTCAGACATTTGCATATACTCAACAATGACATGGTTGCTTGAAATTATACAATCAACATTACAAGTGCAAACAGTACCCAGTGCCAATAGCCTACAGCTCATAATATTTTTGTGAAACTGGCCATGGCTATGTGATTTCATCAAAAAAGCTGGATAAATAATAAATAAATATGTTCGAAATAAAATTGAATCCTATTAGTAAAAGCCATCTTAATACAAATAAAAATAATGAAAAATATAAACCCTTCTTGCCCTTGCAACTCTCTCTGCCCATGGCCGCTACACAGTTTAGCATTCACAGTGATCAACACAAGGTTCATCCTTTGTACAAATTAACTGAATATTATTAGCTTTTCTTTAGCACGTAGCACACATAACACAATCAACTCGCGAAAGCTGGTCAGATTTAAGTTACATTGAGGGATGCCTGGACTTGAGCTACCTTGAAATCGAGCTTGAAAATGCTGTGCCTGAAGCTAAATTATGTATCATGGGGGGTGCTGGGCCTCGAGCTTCTTCAATATGGCATTGGTAACTCCCCAGTTGAATCCCCGGTACTGGAGCCATCGCACGATCCTCGCTTTGCGGTTCTCTGGTGATGTGGTCTGACCTCGCGACCACTGTTTAGAGGCTTGAAGGAAGAGACGATCCATTGAAGCCTTGGACATCCCATGCTGCATTGTCGTGCCATCTCCATCAACATCATCCTCAAACACTTGTTTCGTTGCTTTTTCTGCTTCCACCTCTGTCACCCCTTTCTGGGTAAGTGCCTGATCCAAGAAACAAAAGCTTCCTAGCCTCTATCTATGAATCAAGTAGCCACAAAGCAACTTTATTTGAATTTCTTCTTTAACAATTTCATGGAACATAAGTGCTAGACACGAAAGAAAATGAGCATTGCTAGATAAATGCTAGGTAGCAGGAACACCTCAAATGTGTAGCTGTGTCATGTCAGACACGAATCGTGCCATGCTGGGTGGACATGAACCCAAGCATGTCGGAAAACTAAAATAGGCCCTCATTTTTACACCCAAGCATGGGGCAATGTCCTATCCAGCACATCCATGTACCAAAACTTTACGCCCAGGCACGAGCCCATTTCCAACCCTTGCTAATATTTAGAATTAGAAAATCTTCTAAATGATAAGAAAAAACAAGATATATTATAGAAAGTAGAACATGATCTTTCATACAAAGAATAGAAATTTTAAAAAAAACAAAAAAGTATGAATAAACATATTAATCTCTTATATCCTGACATTATCTATGGGATTTGGTGGGGCCTATACATAAAAAGCTCTTCACGTTTCTCATTGGATCATTGGAGGAAAATTTGTTCTCCTCAATTTATTTATTGCATCGCCTTAAGTCTCTTTTTAGATATTACTTAGGGCCTTAGGCTTTAAATTTAATCAAATCTTTTAAAACATTTGATTAGGTTTCTTTTTATTAGGATAACTTTTTAGGAAAGATCTTTTCAAATTTTTTAGATTTATTTATATTAGAATTTTTTAGGAAAGATCTTTTCAAATCTTAGATTTATTTAAGATGAATTATTTAGGAAACTAATCTTTTTAGTTCCTTAGCACTAAGTCTTTCTTTGGCCTTATTCAATGTTTTATTAAATAGTGATGGTCTCATGTAACCAGATCTTGAGATATTGAGAATTATGAAGTGTTTATGATTTCATGGTGCGATGTCATTTCTTTTTTCTGGTTATGTGAGACCATTTTGATCATGGTGTGAGCAAATGTAGTGTGAAGCCACTTCTTTATCTTCTTTCATCTTTTATCCTTTCTTTTCTTCAAAATTTATTTGTGCATCTGCTTGCATGTTTTGTCCCTTCGTCAGAGTCCTTGGGGGATAATATTCATGGGACCCACTACATAAGTCATCATTGTAGTGTTTGTATGAGGCTTGGGGAAGCTAGTGTGATTATTATTTTTTAATTATCTGGTGGAGAGGGAGGTTATATGATGGATTTTGTTTAGAAGAAGCAGTGTGTTGACCGATGGATATTCAAGAAGAGAGGGGAAAGGTAGGTGAAATTAAAAGGGGTTGCGGACTTGAGAGAGGAGAGCTGTCCAAAAAAGGAAGGTGGGTGGGTAAAGAGGGAGGTGAAATTAAAAGGGGTTTACCAATAGGATTGGGGACTTAAGAGATGAGAGCTGTCCAAAAAGGAAAGTGAAAAAAAAATCAAAAAAAAAAAAAAAAAAAAAAAAAAGATGTATGCAATTGTTTTCTTTTAAGACCATTGTCCTTATAATGAAGGGGATTCTTTCATAAGGGGATGCATGTGCTAGCAGTTAGTGGTTGAAACCAAGAATTATCTTCTTGTTGCATGGTTTGATTCTCAACACTTAATGCATAATTAATGTCATGTTTGGATTAGTGGGGAAAGACTACATTTTAGGGTTAGGATGCCAAATGTGTCTACCCGCCCCAACCCACCCACACACACAAACATAGATTCACGTATATAGACAAATGGATAGGACGTAAAAATAAAAGAAATCATGTTAGTTACTGACAAAAATGAGACTTCAGGTTTCAGGTTCGCTAGGATAAGTTTCTAATGAAGTTGAAGTTTTGAGAAATAAAATATTAAAAATTGTGTTGAGAATGATTACTTTTTTATTTCTATTTGATTTGTTCATTGTGTTGTGTTCCACTGTTGTGTTCAAAGGAAATTAAAACAGTTCTGCAGAATTTGTTAGGCTGCAAAATAGATGCTTCAAGGGGATTTTACGAATTTGATGTGCTCCTTCAGTTATTTTTTAAAGGATGCTTTGTTGACATTTAAAGAGAGATGGAGTTCTGTGGAGTAGAATCTATTTTCGTGTTGAATTATTAAGAATCTAGAAAATATGTGAAGTAATTGTACAAAAAAGTTCTTCATCTTGTGTCAAGGATGTTCAAAATGAACTGCCTTAGGCTGGTGCTTATTTGTAGAGGTTTTTCTTTTACAAATTACAGTTAGTTTAACTCTTAGCAAAACTATAGTGGCTTTGTTATTCTTTTTTATGCTCATTGTTTTGTTTATGCATATTCTTTGCCCTCCTTTTGAGGATGAGTTCCACTTCTACGCCGGTATTAAGGACATGAAGGGAACTCCTAGTTGGAATATTTTCAAGGCATGCGGCATGAAATGCTCTATGGCCTCTTAAGGGCGATGTGCTTGTGATATAAAAATGAAAAGTAAATGATACCACCTAAAACAGAATAAACTGGAAACTTCTATAGATATAAAATTTAGGAATTAAATCAAATACGATCTTGTGGAGAAACAAATAGATGGGGAGAATTGTTAGGGCAAAGGAAAGACACACACACACACACACACACACACACACACACACACACACACACACAGAGAGAGAGAGAGAGAGAGAGAGAGAGAGAGAGAGGCGTCAAAGCGGAGCAAATATGCAGCACATCATGGCACACCTACCGTTGGGTTAGCTTAGGCACTTTCATGAAGGGGGTGTTTGGTTGCAAGGAAGTGAGCGGAAGTAAGGAAATGGGGAAGTATAATTGCTCACTTCCCTATCTATCCAAACACGGGAAAAGGAAAATAAGAAAACCCCTTTTCCTTTTCTCTTTTCTCTTTTACACAACAATTTCCTCACTTCCAGAGTGCTATAGTTAATTTTGTGGTCATGTAAATCTCATTTTAATAAGTTGTAGTACAAAATAGTTAATTTTTGATCATGTAAATCTCACTTGCATTCTAATTACAGTCAATTTTTATTTTTCTTAATTAATTTTTATTTTAATAATATTTTGCGGTCAACTTTGTGGTCAACTATTCCACTTCCACTTTCACATTATCATCCAAATACTGAAAAAGACAAAATATTTTTCAAACCACACTTCCCAACAACATTCAAACACCGGAAAACTTACTAACCAATTCCCAAGTTCTAAAGGGAACTATTACCACTTCCTCACTTCTTCACTTCCTCACTTTCACCCTTAACCAAACAAGCCCGAAGATGAACATGCTAGGGTTAGGTAATGGTGAAAAGAATTTGGTGGGTGTGTATCTAGGTTTTGTTATACGGATGGTTCGAGTATAAAATATTAGTTATATGGATTTTAATTGGGCTGCTAATACCTTAGACTCAATCCATTTAATGAAAACTATGGTGCTCCCTCTCACCCACTTCTTCCTTAGACGTAAACATATATGCGGTGGCTGTCAGATGGCAGCAAACAAAGCTAGTCCTAGACATGTGCGGAACGTATTATACACACTATATCTGAAATGTAGCTTGGCTGTATTCATGTTGGATTCATGTCAAATATGAGTGAGATTCTTGTCTCTATGCCTTCCTACTTCATAGCCTAAAATGCTTTGGCCAAAGCTTATATAGAGTTTGGAGTGAAGTAAACTAGTAATAAACAAGTAATAAACATTTGGTCAAACATCCTATGGAGCTTTTCTAACCTATTGGTGCTCTAGCCAATCCTAATTTCACCGAAAGCTTGGAAGGAGCTACATTAATTTTTCTTCCAAAATTTCCTTGACTATAAAATGTGCACCTTGTAAACGAACATGCAATGGGTATGGGATCAATTTTGTTAAGAATATAAAAAAGTTTCCCTCAACCCTCACCATAACTTCCAAGTTTTGGTGATTAAAGAGATTTTAAGATGGTAGAAAGCTACTGATGTTAAAATCTAACCAAGCGTGCATCTAAAGAGCAATTAAAAAACACTGTTATGTAAAACACAGGTTTCAGCTTATAAAAAGCATGCTCATCTTGCGGGGATGTTTTGGAGAGTTCCCTCAATTCTCATTGTAACTTCAGAATTTTGGTGTAGGGATAGACTTTAAGAGATCTCAAATAAAGGTTTGACATGCTAAAATGAATAAAAGGGACAGAAAGATCTCTTGATAATATTCAAAGATTGTGATTGCTATCTACAAATGTTGTAAAAAACATACATAATTTTTTATTTCCTCACACCATAAATATACAAAATGTTAAAAGGACCCAAACATCAAATAATTCCATATTAACTGCAAAAGATTCGATGTTATCTATAAATGAAATGAATTCTTCCTAATTGAACACCCTCCCTTTAATGTGAATGAATGACTTTTCAAAACTTCAATAATAAAAACCCAAAACTATCAATCTTGTTTTTAGTTTTAAATTTGATAATTATAACAGGTAAAATAACTCAGGTAAAATAACTGATTTTCAACCGCTCAAAATTGTTAGTCTTCGAGGTCAGCATGATTTCCCTTTTATGTTTTCATATATCTTTCTTTTGCATAACAAAGACCGTAGCTCATTGGACCCCCACATCTTACCACCAAGCCAGGCCTCATTGGTGATCAATATGAATTAGATATAGTGCTTTTTTATGTATATGACTCTGCGCTAATTTGCTCTTACTTCAATGAACCAAAGGAGTTTATAATAGCAACAATATGGTGCACTTAAATATAATGCTTCCCCGTGCATATAATTCTTTAAGATCTAAAAATTAGTTATTTCTATTTGCAAAAGCCAAACCAAAAAAATAATAATATTCATATGAAAATTCGAATTTCCAACCCAAAACCATATATTTCTTACTCCCAATAAGTGTAAACAGTACAAAGCATCACTGTATTATTTTGATCTTCTTTATTGAATCTAACATATTTTTTATTGAGATATTATCAATCCCTTTGACAGGAACACCAGAGAGATGCACAAAACAGAATCAAATAAAGAAAGTTAGAAGAAATAAAGATTGTGATCTCACACTATGTTGTAGTGATGACCTTAACACTACTAAGAAAAATGGCATCACAACATTGCAAGATCAAAATGCAGAGATCTCTTTAATCATTATCTCATAAGTTGATTACATGAAAAACGCCAAGTCCTTATAATAAACTAATACTTAATCTCTAAGAAAGAATTCAATTAAATATTTAGAAATATTAGATCAAATATTTTAAAAGATTTTAAATAATTAACTTAGAGCCTAAAAAATATTTAACCCTAAAAATTAGAAAATAAATAATTTGCCTTTATATTATGCTTAAAATTATTTAATAAATAAAAATAAAGATTAATTCCTAACTGATCAAGAATCCAAATTTTGAAATCTGAGAATCAGTATCGGCAGCGATCGAAGGTTTGTGGTCCATGTATTGTTAACATCGGGAATATTAGATGTTTCATCGTGGTTGTATCATTTGCTTCTCAGAAATTCCAAAAAGTAATTAAATTTTTACTAAAAAGTTATTAGGATAATTAGACAACATTTTGACATATATTTTTAGAGCAATTAATAGAGAGTTTTTACATATATCAACAATATATTATATAACATAGTAGCTGGTGATATGCAAATGTATATAAATAAGATATTGTAAAAATATGAGTAAGTTACATGAATAAGTGGATAGGCCAATGTTGTGGAAAGCAGAAGCAGGAGCGAAGTGGTGGGCAGGGCTTAGGTTTTGCCGGGCTTTAGCGGCGAGCATCAAGAATTTTTAAGGATAAAAATAGAAAAAACAGAAAAAGAATTCAAAAAGAATTCAAAAAAACAAGAAATTCCATAACTTATAAAGAAATAAGAAATAAACATTAAAATCTTAATGATAACAATAAAAATGATCATAACAAAATGCTACATACTACGTCAAAATCTTCTAAATCTAAAAGCGGTGGCTAAAGCGTCCCGAAACGGACATAACAAAAACAGGGGCTTAAGTAGGGCCTTAGCAGGCTTTTCACAACAGGGGGATAGGCTAAAACGTTGATATTACAAACATTGCTTGGATGCAAGAGTATAAATGATCAAAAAACTTATAGCACAAAATAGGCATTTGATACGTCTCTTGTCTTAATTTAATATCCTCATAAGTTATAATATATCTTCTTCTTGGTTGACTTCTGTCCTGGGTACTTGGACTGTATTTAAAGATAATCCTTTTTCCTCCTCGTACCACATTTTAAGAGACCCAAGTAATCCCATGGCCATTTATTTTAAGTGTTACCGGTGCTCCAAATTTATTCCAAACATCGAGCCAAAAAGTTCAATAAATTGGTGCAAACTACTGAGTGTATTGATAAAGGTTAGATTTCAATAAATCTACTCTTTTTTCCCAAAAAAACTTCCAGCTAATCTCTCTCTGTGAACGAGTTGAGTGGACTAATAGCGTTGGCACTCAAGTGATTTATATAGCTTAGGGTTCTAACTTTAAGTCACTGTAATTTCATAGTACTTAAGAGAAAAAAGGTAATGAACACTAAAAGAGTGTTTGAATGATTAGACACACACCAGTGGTCAGAGTGGTGGGGGTATTGGGGCATGAGACAAGAAGAGTTAGATACAGTTCATCGAATTTTATGGAAAAAATCCAGGAAAGTAATTTCTTCCAGTATCAGTTGAATATAAATTTAAATATCAGATCCATATCATCTCAGGAAGGCCAAAGTTTGATACGATATTGGCAATACATATCAGAATTAGATGATATTTGAACCTTGATCCCGACTAAACAAAACTCGTCTCTAAAAATGGACCAAATTAGAACTCCTAAATTTTCTACACTAATTGTGGTTGCTACACTAATTATAGTTGTTTACATAACTTGATAGAGTACCGCATCTACTGTAGCGAAAATCTCATGACTGTTACAGCTACAGTACATGTGATTGCTGTATTACTCACTACACTAATTGAGATGTAATCTTAGGCAATGGGTCCTACTCAAACGAGTTTTAATTGAATTCATCCTGCATCAATCTTTCATTGATTTAATGCAAAATATTCTTTGTTATGGACTAGCCTTCCTTTTTAAGTGTCGAATTAATCAATAGCTCACTCGACTTCCAAGATTGCAGAGGAGGTAGCTTGTGGTAATGAAACCAAACTAAAAAATCCATATAGCTTAGCACTTAAATGTATCAGCCTTATGTTCTAAACCATAAGAAGGAAAAAGAGACACTCCGAGAAGGGAAGCCCTTACCTGTCTGATACGCCTAGGACCCCAAGTTAAGGAAAGCCACCGTGACCGAGAGAATGATTCAGCATACAACCCATCATTTAGCAATCCCCTTTAAGGATAAGAAAATAATCAGAATTCTCCACAATGTCACATAGAGGCATAGCTATTTAGTCAAGCTCAGGTAAAAGTGTGGTAAACCATGTGACCAAATATTAAAAAGAAACAATGATCACAACTACTTCGATATTTGCAAACAAAAATATAGTGAAGCCAATTGGATTCAAATGAAAAGGTGATGCAAAGTAAATTTCGCGCAAGGGATAATGACATTTTGTAAGTTTTAGTTAAAGCACAAGATAGTCCTTATATTTCTCTAAAGGACAAATTGGTCCCTCTTTTGGCTCTTTATGTCAAAAAAGTCCCCATTGTTAACTGTGTAAACATAATTTCTAAATGACAATTGTACCCAAATCCAACTAAGGAACTCCAGCCACTGAAGCATGGCTCAGTGGTAAAGGGTTGGGATGGGAAATGGGAGTCTCAAGTTCAAGACTGGGCTACGGCCTTTATTCAAAAAAAAAAAAAAACTAAAGAACTTTAAGAACAAAAATTCTAATTAGGAAAGAAGACATGTAGAATAGATAATTGATTTACTTTCTCACTTAACTAAAAAAAATTTAAAAATTAAATCAAAAAAAAAATTCTCTTTTATTTTTTTCAAACTTTGACAAACCGGTGGGAGTTCGATGGTGAAATCGAAAAATTATATACGCCTCAAGTTTAAAATTTTTAATTTTGGAAAAAGACAACTGAAATTCATTTGCTTCAATTCATAAAGGTGAAGTGAAACAAACAGATCTGGAAGCTTGCATCAACTATGATTCTAGCGTGTTTTGACTTTCCTTCAAAAATTGGGATTTTAGATGTTGTACATGTAAATTTTCTTTTTCATGACTCCCGATGCTAAATCATAGCAAGAAATGGTGGTTGTCACGGCTTCTAAAAGGGCATAATTATCAGATGAAGTGTTCACCTAACTTTCTCTGGTGGACTGAAACCAGAAAAGAATTCTCTCATAAAGGACATATTTGGCATTGACATGAAAAAAAAAACATTGTCTTGTGCTTTCACTGAAAATTAAAAATCAATATATTATTATCCCCTGCAAAGCACGGACACGCGCTGCGGGTTGCCGTGTCTGTATCGGGTACGTCAGACACATGCAAGACACACGCACGACAAGTGTCGAACACGGTCAATCCGTGTCTGACACGAGTCAACTCATTTGACCCGCCCGACACGGTCAAACTCAGCTCAAACCTACACCGACATGATTTGTGGGTTTGTGGGATCGTACCCAACCCGATTACTCTTTATAACCCTAAATCCCCAATTACCCACATTTGATCGATCTCTCTCAAATCTACCAAGGAGAAGAACCCTAACCTACAAAATCATTGTCGTCCTCTCGCAGTCGAAGTCGTCCTCTCGTCGTCGTCCCCTCGCAATCGAAGTCGTCCTCTCGTCGTCGTCATCTCGCAGTCGTCGTCGAAGTCATCCTCTCGTCGTCATCCTTTCGTCATCGTCCTCCCGCAAGGTGCCAAACAAGTCCACCTCTCCCTCTCTCCTCTCTCTCTCTCTCTCCCCCCTCATCTCTCCCTCTCTGCTCTCTAACTCTCTCGATCTCTCTTTCTGTGCTCTCTCTGGAGGAAGAGACGAAGAGAGAAGAGAGCACAAAGAGAGGAATTTGATTTTGGGGCCATTTTAGGAATGATTGTATGAGAGAGAGAGGACATGATGACGGATGGGAGATTAGGTGGGATGTGATCACAGAGTGGTGAGATTAATCGAGCATGGGAATCAATGTTTGAACCGGTGAGTTTGAGTCGCTTGCGCGACACAGAGAGGGGTCCACGTGGGCAATGATAGAGATGCCGAGATTTTTGACTAGGGGAGATGTTTCCTTGTGTTGACAAAATTGACTAGAGTTTTTCTAGAATCTCATCGACACTCGATTAATGAGCACACCCGTTTCACATACGGCGTGAGCCTACGCGGTTCGTGGGACCCACAAAATTTGGTCATTTTTGAGAGAGTGCAGGTCACAAGACATCATAACGAGGATGGGTCGGGCCTGGTAATGGGTTGGGCTTGCTTTAAAAGACAAAAGCTGAGGTTTCTTTTTGGCGTGTAAATCACCAAATTGTGGCATTTATGGCGGGTAACTTGTCACCAGTTGTCCCCAGAGTAATATATTATTTTAGTATTGGTTACTTGTATGGTAATTTTGATTGTAATTTTGTTATAAATTTAAAATATTTTATACCTTGTATACTTACTGATTGATATTTTAGTTTAGTGATTGATATTTATATAAAACTATATATAATAAAAAAAAATTGCTTGTCATGTTCCCGTATCCTAATTTTTTGAATTTTGCATGTCCTGTGTCCCTGTTTGTGTCATGTACGTGTCTGTGTTTGTGCAACATAGATTATCCCTCAGCGCAACATGCTAAACAGAGAAACTTCGAAGGGAAAATGATGACCTTTTAGATAAATAACTGTTAGATTCATGGGTTGTGTTTACATGTTGGATATCTATAATGCAGACGGTATTAGGAAGCTCAAAAGTAATACCACTATCTCCATTATAGTGGTTGTATTGGTGATCAGGCCATGAGATCTTGATGCATCAATGACTTGGTTTCCTTGCCTCCTGCCATGTTGAAGGTTCCAATCGGCCCTCTTCTTATGCCAATCCTTGCTTTTTGACAAGCTTAGTTTGAGGCTTAGCCGTGAAAGCGGCATCTTTCAGGCTTCTACGAACAGACCTACCCCCACAATCTATGTTGTAAATGGTACCCGATAACCCGATCCAAACATTTACACATTTATACGGTTCACATCTAAAAGTTAGACCAAAATTCTTATGGGTTCAGGTCTAGGTATGACAATTTTCAAACCCGAAAAGAGAATAAATGTTATAAAACGAAACTCACTATCATATATTTCACTATATTTATATTGATAAAACTATAAAAATGAAAAGTTGGTGGTATTAATATAAAAATAGAGTATGTATTTTTTTTAATTTGTGCCTAATAAAATTGAACTGCACTTATAAAATAATTTCAAATGGAACTTGCATATATTCTTTTAAAATCCAAATCCGACACAAACCCGAAAGAAAGGAGATTCCAACCCGACCCAAATCCAAATTCCATATTAGCTAAATTGCACTAAAATACCTCAAAGTTTTATCAGGTTTCCACATAAATACCCAACTGTTTTTTCCATGCACTTGAATACCTTAATGTTTTCAAAACTTAGCACTTCGCTATCCTCTATTATTATTCTATCCTAGATCTGTGAATATCATAAACTAAAGAACTTAAAATATTTAAACAGGTTTACTCCTAAGCCTACCTCCAATCAAAAAACACTAACGTCTTTTCTTTTCAACTACTTTCTCTTTGCATGGTACAGATTAGATTGATCAAGGAAAGATTCTTGGACATTAAATCTCGGTTACTCTATTGAACTTTATTAAAAGTGACTTTTCTTTGTAAAAATATCAATTCCTACAAAAAATTACTGTATCCTGATTATTACAACTGTAAAACACTTCTCCATACTCACCACTTTCAGTGTTGTCATTAGCTAATTATCCTCTCTTTATCCAATGAAAAAATAAAAAAGAAAGTATCTAATACTTTTGTTTTCATATTTGTTAAAGATTTTAATGTTTTTATTTCGTATATGCAGCATCTAAATACACAAAGGAACTATCACAACACTCCTGTGTGTTGAACTGCGTTTGGAAAAGAGATAAATAAATTGAAAAGTAAAGAGAAGTGTTAGTTGAGGGTAATCTTTGGGACAAAAATTGTCTAAATATATTAAGTTCTGTTCTTATGAGAATATGATGCACATGTCTAAGAAGGAATAATGACAAAGGGTAGTAAAGTGCTAAATCTTAGAAATAGTCCAGTATTTAAGTGCCAGGGGAAAAAATAGGGTATTCAAGTGCATGGAAAAAAATAACGAGTATTCAAGTGCAAAGATAGTGAAATTTTAAGGTATTTTTGTGCAATTTAACCTAATTAGGTTCCGGTTCGGATATTATATGAATCCAACTTGAACCTGACCAGTTTACACCCCTGCCACAGACCAGTTCATGCATGAGATGGAGCGTAAGCATGCCATAATTTCCAATGATAATGGTGCCATTGCAGTGTTCAGGTTGGGTTAGAATGTGCTGCTCTTTGCTGATCTATTCCTAGGCTATCAGCATGGGCTTTGTCAGTTTTCGTGCAAGAGTGAAGTTCGTTTGTGCTTTGCTCAGTTTCTTTTTGCTTCTCTTCCTCTTTGTACTTTCCTCCCCATTCTCCTTGTTCTAATGAACATTCTGAAGGCCTTGGTGATTATTGTATTATATAAAAAAGAAAAGAGGGAGGGAGGGGAGAGAAGAAAAAGAAAAACTACCATATCATAAGATGCTTTTGAAAGGCGCATTTATTGTTTTCAATGGTTACTTCAACAGCTGAGCTTGTTAAATATCAACTCCAACCACACCCTTACATCAGGGGTATAAACTTTAAACAAAGGAGAACATTCCTTTTCTATGATTTATGTGTGTTGGGGATTTTCTCTTTTGTGGGGGTGTTTTCCTTTTTTTTTTTTTCATTTTCATTTTTTATTTTCATTTTTTATTTTATTTTATTTTATTTTATTTATTTATTTTGTGGGGGCAGGGCAGCAAATGCATAACCTTTCACGGGAATATATTAAGTCTGAGTGAAAACATGATTAAAAATATTGAAGTGCTAACAAGGTTTAATATGGTAAGGAAGTCATCAAGCAATTAAAAAGAAGGATTTAGTACTTAGTGAGAAAGTGTAGCTGCAAGAGTTTGATGACTTTGGTAGCAGGCCAATGAAGATGCCTGTGAAGGTCAATGCATTTTGTCCTCACTCAGGGTAAGGCTTGTTAAGTCTAACTTTAAATGATGATTTGACACCAAAAAAATGAATGGTGATTACATATACATGAGTCACCCTCATAGAGAAGGTGTAACCATGTAACAATTGTCTTATGGAAATAATTAACTAGGAGTCCAAAAATGATTCACTCTTTCAAAACCCAGGTGAAGTGGATATAGACTTTTTTGCCTAAAAGTTTAATATTATTGAAGACATGATTATATCAATGGAAGAGTTCATCCTTCGAACTAATCACCAAATATGTTGAAAGGAATCCCCATAAAAGGCAGTTGCAAACCCAGCATTACAGCATAAAACAGAATGTTGGAAGAAAGAAGATCTAGATGTCTCATGAAACAAGGAATTACAAACTAAACAAATTATGACAAACTTTGAGAATCTCAACCAAAAAAATAAAAGGAGCTAAAACAATTAGCAAATAGTTTGACATAAGCCAAACCTTATGCAGAAGGAGTGATCTCAGATTGGAGTGAGAAAGGAGGTAAAACTTGGGGCTATGTTGCACAGATATCTGCAGAGGAGATATACTGTGTTCCACATGTATCAAATAATTTGATGCTCAGTGGATATTTATCGGATACCCCTTTCTTATCTATCCTGAAATTATAGTGAATTATAGATGCATCGAACTTGTATCTTGCAACTAAGATGCTATAATACAATGCATGAATGATAGAATTCAAAATTAAATATATCTTATAGATGCATTATTTTATGTAGTTTGTCTGTCTTTTTATTAAAGGATATAAGGACAGCAATTGTTCAGGCAACTAGATTTATATCACTTTGAAGTTTATTTTGTGATATGCAACTAGAATGTTTAACCACTTGTCAATAATTTATTATGTTATCTCTGTATGTGTGTGTGTGTGTGTGTGTTTTGCCACATCCATAATGCATCTGGATCATTATTATTCTTTTGCATTTTTTTTGTGGTGTTTTTATTTTGGTTGGGGGTGGGTGCGGGTGTGTGGGTACCGCGGGGCAGAGGGGGCTGAGGGATAAACCAGATTTTCTTTTCCCTCAGGGAGTATTAGATAAAAGACACTTTATATTATTGACCATGTAACACTAATACCCTCTGAAATAGGTTATTAGTAAGAATACCCTTTGAATTTATGGGGTTTAATTTTTTTTTTCCTGTTTGTCCTCCACTTTTCTCTCTATCTCATCTCCTTTTCTTCCCCGCCTCCCCGTCTATTTCTCCAAAACCCATCCTTCAAATTAAACCCAGCCACTTTTTTCCCTCTCTCTCTCTCTCTCTCTCTCTCTCTCTCTCTCTCTCTCTCTCTCTCTCTCTCTCTCCCCCCCCAAAAATTATCCTTCAACTCAAACTGAATCACCTCCAAATCAAACTCTCCCTTCTCCCCTCTCCCTCCCTATTTCTACTCATTGAAACCCAAAACTACTCTCTCTCTCTCCCCCAAATACAAATCTAGGCCCAACATCTTTAGTATCTCTCTAAACCAAACCCAATCTTTCTATCCAATCCCAAAACTGAAAACTCGTCCCAAAACTGTTGCAGTTGCTATTGCCGCAACTTGTTTTGGCTACTGAGGCTGCAAATTTGCTATTGTTGCTGCAAATGGAGAGAGAGAAAGAGAGAAAGGGAGAGGGAGTAAGAGATGGGAAAAGGTAGAGGGAAATGTAGAAGTGGGAAAAAGACATATACAGAGAGAGTAGTGAAAAAATGATAGACGTGTGTGTGTGTGTGTAGAGAGAGGGAGGGTGTTGATGAAAAGGGAGGAAAAGAGCAACAAAAGATAGAGAAAGCGAGAGAGGGCTAAAATTGAAAATATAAAAAAAATTCTTGACCTTGACCTTTAATTGAGGGGGTAATTCTACTAATAACTTAGTTTAGGAGTTATAAATGCTCTCGTGTCAATGATACAGTGGGTCTTTCTGCAATTAACTCTTAGATAAAATTTATTTTTTAAGGTCCTTTTAACAAATGCAAATAGATTTGGGCAATGAGAGAGTGGCATTTTAAAGACTGTTGAGTGGAATTTTCGAGGAGCTCCAGAATTTTGGAGTTTCTCTCCTGAAGAGGAGCCGGCAATAATTGGACTATAGAGTATAGAGCGCATAATGAATAAATTGGGTAACACTTCTTTTCTATATCTATGTTGACCTGCACAACCTTAATTTCTTTTCAATCCTTTTGCTAAGCATCTGCATCCAAATTTTATGCATACAGCTTTCATATTGGAGAAGAACTCAATTTCGTTAAGTTGTCAAAAATTGGAGCCACTGTATCCCTCAGCTTCACATATCACCTTGAACCCAAATCTCCTGGTTATGGAATAAACTTGTCTAGGGAGCCACCATATCCCTTGTAAAATCACCTATCACCCTGAGCCAGCAATATTCATGTTTACAACAGCCACATCTTCCTTTAGAAATCAAAACTCTCCATTTCTATAAATCCACTCAGCAAAAAATAAAATCCACCGAAATAAAGAGAGTTTTCTTTAAATATCGAAGAATCTGTTCCCCTATCATTAGAATTTAAAAGCATGGAACGGATGGCCCGTGCTTTGAAAGGGGGGCCTGTCAATAGCCGGCAGGTCACTCACATTTATGTCAATTACATAAACCAGCAGTACAGAAGTGCTAATAAGATATTTTTCTCATGTCATGATTTTACTGCTAATTAGATTTGAAGCAACACACGTTTTAACACTGACACCTGATGACTTGAAGGAGACCTGGTAAGCAGTTTGACCACACGAGGAGTGCAGGGTGGAACAGAAAAGGTAGCTAGAGCTTGTATATGCTGCTCAAATGTCAACATCGGTGTTATAAAGGGATGGATCGAAAAAAAATTGGAATGAAGGAAATATTTTATGAAGAGCAGGATTGGAATTACAATTCTTTTTGTCATCATTTTTTTGAAAGTGTCACACGATGCTGCAGCTTGTAGATAAATAGATATACTCATATTTAACACAATCAGACATCAGTAACAGTTCATATGTACGAGTTTCTGGAGAGGATCCATATCAAATCTGTCTTCCAGGCGTGTCTTTAAAAATATAGAATCCAGACAAATTTTTCAAGAGTTATATGCAACCATGTTTATTTGCAACTAATATGGAGAAACTGCTTAACGAGGCCTTATCATTCAGTGTCAGAATATGAACCATAGTTATATGCACAGAATTAGCGAATCTGAAGTTAATGAGGCCTTAAAGAGGATGAAGTTAAGGAAAGTTGTTGGCCCAGATGGTATTCCTATTGAGGTATGGAGATGCTTAGGAGAGGTGGGCGTGAGATGGCTAATAAACCTCTTTAACAAGATCTGGCTAACTAAAAAGATGCCCAATGAGTAGAGGAAGAGTACCTTAGTACCTCTCTATAAGAATAAGAATGATATCCAGAGTTGTTCAAACTATCGTGGGAGAAAACTTATGTGTCACACCATGAAATTTTGAGAAAGGGTAATTGAACATAGGTTAAGACAGAATGTTACAATATCTGAGAACCAGTTTGGGTTCATGCTGGGGCGATCGACAACAGAGGCTATTCATTTGCTTCGTCAACTTATAGAGCGATTTCGAGAGAGAAAGAGAAATTTGCATACGGTCTTTATTAATTTAGAAAAAGCTTATGATAAGGTGCCAAGAGAGGTATTATGATGGACATTGATGAAAAAGGGAGTCCCCATCAAATATATTGACATAATCAAGAATATGTACGATGGAGTAGTGGCAAATGTCAGAACTTGTGGAGACATAACAAGTAATTTTTCTATTACAATTGAATTGCATCAAGGATCTGCATTGAGTCCATTCTTATTTGCCATAGTGATGGATAAGCTTACTGGAACTATTCAGGATGAGTTACCATGGCGTATGCTATTTGCTGATATTGTCCTAGTCGATGAGACGAGAGCTGGGGTAAATCCCAAATTGGAGTTATGGAGGCAAACTCTAGAATCTCGAGGTTTTAGATTAAGTAGGGTCAAAACAGAGTATATGAAGTGTAAATTCAGTAAACAGAGAATCCAAGATTATAGTATTGTAAGATTAGATGGACAAGAGACACCGATGAGCAGTCATTTTAAGTACGTGGGTTCTATTATCCAAAAGGATGGGGAGATTGATAGTGATTGTCAACCATAGGATCCAAGTTGGCTAGTTGAAATAGAGGAGCGCAACAGGAGTTTTAATCGTAACATTCTGTTATGGCTGAAGAGAAAGTTTTATCAGACTGCTATTAGGCCAACTTTGTTATATGGCACAGAATGTTGGGCTATAAAGAGAAATCATGCCCATAAGATGAGTGTAGCAGAGATGCGCATGCTTCGCTGGATGTATGGTAACACGCGGAGAGATAAAACGAGAAATGAGGATATTCGTACTAAGATAGGTGTAGCCTCTATAGAAGAGTAGATGAGAAAAAACCGCCTACGATGGTTTGGTCATGTGCGACGTAGACCTATAGATGCGCCAGTCCGGCTAGTAGAGCGTATCAATTTAGGGCAAGTTAAAAGAGCGCAGGGGAGACCAAAGAAAACATGGATGGAGGTAATACGACAAGATATAGAGGCTAAAGGTCTTAGTGAAGGCATATTGCTCGATAGGAATGAGTGGAGAAAGCTGATACATGTGCCCGATCCGGCGTAATTCTCTTTTGGTTCATGTAGCCCCCAAATACTTGGGACATATGGCTTAGTTGTTGTTGTATGGAGAAAGCATTTGTCAGAATTCAATGGAAAATACTTTAGTATGATAAAACTGATACACAAGTGACAAAAAGAACTTCACAAAGTTCAATAGCGCTTGAAGCAAGAAAAAATCACACAGATTAAGAAATTAAAATTTCAAATGAAGGGAAAGAATATGTAATATGACCAAAACCATTCATAATTTAGATTGAAATTTTCCTATAAACAAGCTGATATATAAAAATACATAATACTTTCAGTTAACATAGGTATGAATAATCATATTCAACCAGCAAAATTTATTTTGATAGCTTCTACAGAATCAATAACCTGGAGACACGAGAAACTAGAAGATAGATACTTGCCTGCACTTAATGTCAGCTATCACTGATTCAACTATATTCAGAGGGTATTTCTTGCCACGCAACTTCTTTCGCAGCTCAAGTTCTGTGTATGCTCTGCCAGATGGCATGGTGGTCAATAAGAAACACAGCAAAGAAATTTAGAAAGAATCACAAAAAAATCCAGAACACGCATGTGTTTCCTTTCTATAATAAAGTAACTACTTTTGTGTAATCCAATGGTAAACTCATACTACTACCGGCTCAGACTGATTTTTTTCTTAACCTCAAGGAGAACTAAAACTTTTAAAAATTAAACGTACGGAAATACATGAAAATAGAGAAGGGGGAGATATTTATGTTGAACTATGCATGCTTGTACAGATGTATAAATAATAACAAGCTTGGTAAAGATCAAACATGAAAATAAAACAGCATTTCTTTCTCTATTCTTTATCTACAATCAGTAAAAGTAAGGTGCTTAAAAGCACGTGTGGCCATGAAAAATCTGCACATGTTAGTGAATGTATCAGGAAAATAATTTAATGTGTTAACGAAAAAATAGTTGTTTAATTACCCAATAAAAGAAAATCATCAAGAATCCTGAGAGTGTGAAAAAATGAAGAATCTGCGAAGAATTTAACCTCCTAAGACAGTGAGATCTGGTTTTGAGTTTCTAGAAAGCACATGTGAATAAGAAGATCGGGCATGGAATAGATCAAGCAGAAGTAAGAAAAAGCTCAGTTAATTCTCTTTAGCTGAAGAAAAGCTGTCCAGAAAGTGTATTCTGACCTGGCTGAAAGCAACTCAATTGCCATTTTTTCAGCATCTTGCCTCATGTTACGGCCGAGTAAATCATCGCTTTCAGCCATCCTATATTCATTGGAATTTGAGACCTCATCAATAATCAGTTCAGACTTGCTCCCAACATCGATATTAATGAGTTCAAGAGAAGAACATTTTTCATCTTCAAGCTCTGGAAGTTCTTCAACCTGCTCGAATATGTCATTTGGATTGGCTTCATCAAGAATGAACCGCAATTAGTACTTAAAAAAATGTTTTGATATAGTTAACAAATTCATAAGGTCCGTAACAACCATGTCCTGCATCTAGTGGCATAGATGATGCTTAAAATCATTCACTAATACAGCAAAATCCTACACTATATTATATTGAGTTGCCTATCAACAATATAACTGCTGGAAATTACCAGTTAAGAAATTAGGTTTTGTGTGAGAAACCATTAGCTGATTCCATATAACTGATTACATGTGTGTATTAGAAAGCATAACAAGCTTCAACTACTACATCATCATCTAAGCATTTCCCCATTAAATTGCGGTCGGCTATGGTGCAACCCTTTGTAAAGGATTTGATAGAGTTTTACAACAAGTTGTTAGTCCAAGTTTTATGACACAGTTTTAGCGCCAAATTCCAGGCCAAGAATACTATGGACAAGAAAGGGGCTTGCATAATCCTAAAAACCAGCAGCCTCAATTCTCCTGGGCTAGGGAACAGATCTAGAAGAGGGAGAAAGATGGTACGTTTGCAGTAGAAAATTACATAAAACTCTTCAGGGATACATTAAGCCAAGAACCAAACACAACACATTACCAAAACTTCAGCTAACATAAAATTTAAAATGACTGCAAAATTACTCAATATGGTAGCTTCAATTGTAGCAAGATGGGAAAATCTACAGATTTAAGCAATAAAAAAGAGAACAAGCATATTTTACTCATTCACGTGCATAAAAAGATCAGTATGAAGATTCTACATTGAATTTTGAGGTTACAGTACAATGGCCATTCTCCTTGACTGTAGGGATCCTTTGACATAATAATACTTGTTGAAGATCCTTGGCTTTTTCAACCAATGGAATAAGTATCTTTCTCGTCTTCGTCGTGGTCCATTAAAATGAATGTCACATCCAAAATCCAAAAGCAGAAAATATATGTAGGCACACATGCATGTATGTATATGTCGAGCCTGATGCCACAAGCATGATAATTAAAATGAAAGGTGTCATTTATATTAAATGATCGTCTTAAATTGGACTATGACCAAAAGTCTGAGAAAAGTAGATGAATCACAGCCACCTATATACTTTATGATTTCGGCCTTCACGTGTAATGTGCCACACTCGAAGTATGACATACATGATTACAACAATGCAAGGGTCTCCCTTGCCATCACCAGCTCCTTTTAAAAAATGATTCATGAAACTAAAGAATAAATTTCCTTGCTTTTTATAACTGATTTCACCATCTCTATACCGCTTGAGTTACATCTTGTGTCAGATTTCACAAATCTATTCCACTTCAAGCTCTTGTTGTTAACTAAAGTTCCTCCTTTGGAGACCGATGCATGTTGCAATCATTTACTCACCACATCGAAATATTTTATGTATATGGTGTACATACACTGAATCAAAGTATACATGTTTTACCCCATCCCTTCCTCCCTCTCCTTTGAAGACTGAAGCAATCATGAACTCGCAACATCAGAATACTTTCTCTACATGAGTACATCCACTAAATCAGACCAAATATGTTTTGATCCCTTCCTCCCTTGCTCCTTCCCTCTGTTATAATTGGTCTATCACTTATTTTCTACTTTTTATTTTTATTTAGAATGCACTAGATTTCAGTGATTTTCACTTATTCATCTTTGTTCCACTCAATTTAAACCTACCATTATGGGCTTTTTTGATTGGCCGCAATAAAATTGAACGACCAATATTTAGGCTATGTCTTTAAGTATAGCTCTCCTACCTACCTCCGTCCATCCGTCTCATTATTGAAATCTTAAGTCTTAACAAGTACAAATAATAATGTTATAATTGGTGTGTCACTTCCCTCCACTCAATATGGCAATCTCAACATATTAAAGTAATCCTGTCATAATCGGTCTGTGGCTTCTTACCTACTTTATTCTTTATTATTCTTTATCTAGATTGTATTGGTTTTGAAAATTTCCTTCTATTCATCTTTGTTCAACTCAACTTATAAACAAATTTAATGTTCCAGATCAAATAGTTTAAGGGATAATGACTCAATTTATTCTAAAGATTTTGAGAGCTGGCCACCTTAAAAGAATTATTGGGTCCGCCCCTAAGTACAAAATGAAGCAAAATTCCTGCTTAACTTGTAGAATAAACCATCTGAGAATAGTAGACCCAACAAATGTTGTATATATGCTCTCTTTACGGCAATAGACTACTTCTCTTAGAAATATTTTTAGTATCATTTTCAGATGGGGTTAATTCACACTTGTACAGTTTACTACTTCCATAGGAAATTAGTTATCTTCCATTCAGCTCTACGAACCTAAACAACCTTTCCCTGGTTACTATGAACCATGAAATTCAACACAGATTTGTCAGTGGATACTTTTATAACTATTGTGTCAAAGAGGAAAAGTGTTAGAAACATAGATCTCTGTCCACAGTTCTGATCTATCTTTTCTGAGTTACAAAAAATACATTAATTTGATTTTTGTGAAACTTATGGAGCGGAAATATAAAATTAAGAGGTTAATCAATTATGTGTTGAGCATGTTACACAATAAAATGTGTCCACAATTTAGCTCATTGGCTTGTTGTATTTCTCAAACATGAATATGATTTCAGCAAATCTTATCATCTTAACTATAATGGTGTTGGTGGGAGAGAAAACTTCAGGTGAATCATTTTAACTACGAAACCAAATCCATTACAAAGCTTCAGTAAGTTTAGTTAAGAAGAGCAGTTTCATGTTTTGAGCAAGAACATTTGTTGACTTGGGGGGAAAAAAAAAAGAAGTCCTGTAGTAAATTATGAAAAACATGCATCTCAATCCACCTTGTAAACTTGCACCAATTAACAATTTAAACTTTAAATGCTTGAAGTTGGAATAAAGTTCAGCAAAGAGATCCACCAAACAAAACATATGGTATCGAAATAAGGCACAGAAATAGAACAATGTTTGCTTTCCAGTTTCCACTGTTACGATACACTAACTACCGGTCGTAGAATAGCTTCTTAAGTTTATAATGAACAGTTAAATTACTATATGGTACAATTTAAGATGCTCAAAATTAAAAGCTGAAGAACATTAAGCATCTAGAATGCATACTGTCACAACCAAGAGAGACCTATTGCCAGATACTACTGACATGATACAAAAGCAGCAAACTTTAATCCAACAGAACTTTTGGGTTCAAGAAACTTACAGTTTTCAGCACGAATAAGACTATTTTGACTATCCTCGTCCTCAAATTTGGGTAATTTGCGAGCACCCCTTTTGCCTTCCAGAGCTCTATTTTTGAACAAAATGCCTTCTTTCTTCTCACAACTCTCCAAAGCTGGAGGCTTTTGAGGTTTCTTAATGGGGTTGTAGCTTTTTGGAATGTATCGCACAGGGCCTGAGGCGTTATACCCCTTCTTTGCTCTAGAAATCAAAAATTAAAACCATACAAACTTGACAAATTGCAATATAAATAAGAAGAATTACATAAAAGATAACAAGTTGAGTTTTTTTTTTTTTTTTTTTTTAATTCTCGAAGGGAGATTCATCGGCTTACAGTGAAGAGATTCGGAGGCTTCGGGATTGGAATTCCAAAGAGATTTGGAGGCATCGGTTCGCTGCAAAAATTGCCATTCCTGATTTCGCATTACAATTTAAAGTAACTTTTGATGGCTTCAAGAATCAAGAGAAAAACCCTTGGCCATTGGGTGCTTTCTGAGAGTGGGAAATCTAATTAGGGTTTTATGACCGGAAATGGACTTAAAAGGGGGTTTCTGCAAATTAGCTCCTATAATTTCCTTTTTGCAAAAGGGGGTCCACTTAGAAAATAGCAGCGGGGGCAAGATGAAGATAATAAAACTACGTTATCGCTTGGCGGTGAAACCAAGGGGCGAAGAGGAGACTGAGGGAAGAGAAGAGAAAGAAGAAGGATATGGAAGATCCCCAAAGGAAAGGGAAGAGAGGAGGGAGAGGAGGGGGCAGTCTCTCTCTCTGACCTTCTCTCTGGCTCTTCATCTTTAGGGGACAGACGGATAGACAAAGTCGAAGAGTGAATCACGGAAGAAACCCCGCTTTGCTCAGTTTGATTAACTAGATTACCGCTTGCGGTGAAACCGTGTGGCGAAGAGGAAGGAAGAGAGAAGAGGAAGAAGGAGTGAGAAGATGGAAGAGGGAGAGGGAAGGAGGCGGGAGAAGGGAGAGGAGAGCGCCTCTCAGACTCTCTTTTTGGAGGACAGACGGACGGACAAAGTGAAAGAAGGAGTCATGATAGAAATCTCACTTCGCTCAGTTTGATTAAAGGTTCTTTCTTATATACTCTCCAAATCTTCCTTATTTCTAAAACTAAATTACTTATCAGCTCATCATATTTCTAAAATTATTCACTATATTCTTTCATATTTCTAAAATAACTCTTAATGTCAGTTGAAAAGAGTAAAAAAAGAATATTTTCAACATATCAGCTGAAAATTTGTGAAATCCCCCCTTACCATTCTCTCTCCCCCTCCCTCTCCCTCTCTCTCTCCCTCCTCATTTCAACCACTATTTGACATACAGAATTTAGTACATTTATCAGAAAATCAAGATTCTGGTTTAATTGAAGGCACGTGTAGGTCTTCCCATTTCCTCATAGAGCCTGAGATTTCCACCAGGAGATGACAGTGAACTAAAATGTGGGAACTTTGCATCAAGAGGAGGAGCATCTTTAGGCTTCGTTGCAAAGAACTTGCACAAATGACAACAATCTCACTCAAAGAATATCCAGAGACATTGCAGACCAACCATCAAAACCAGAGCCCAGTGTCATCAGTAGCAATGGCAAGAATAATGAGTTTGATAAATCTCTGACGAACTTAGGGGTACATGAGGAAGCAGAGGATGAGGCTTCTGTTGCTTCTAGGTGCTGTTCTGAATTCAGTTGCAGGATTGCCACCTATTGAAAGCTCTACAACCATTTATATACGCGTCTAGCCTGCAAGAAGCTGCCATTGCAAACTCTACTCAAGCCATTTCTGAAACTAGTCCGCCATTGCAAACTCTAGCTGCCGTTGCAAACGCCCGCATCCGCGTCTCCACGCCACACTCGCTTGGCAGCGCCTCCGCCTCTGAGCCCCACTCCTCCTTCCGCGTCCGATGAGGCTACGACCAGTGACAGTTTGAGAGAGAGAGCGACAGTCAGATAGATGGAAGAGTGGGATAAATGGGTAATTTGCTTTCAAATTGTTTACAACAACTGATGGACAACTGATGGGAGGGGTATTTTTGTTCAAATTTAAGAATTTGAAAGTGTAGTTTTAAAAATATGATGATCTCGGGGGGTAATTTAAGAAATAAGGAAGGTTGGGGGCATATATAAGAAAAACTTTTAATTAAATGTTTTATTTTTAAGAAAAAAATTTGTTGCGGCCACCTATTTCGCTTCATAATTAGAAAAAATTCAGCTCCCATAATTTTGTTCGTTACAGTCTCATCTACGTTAGCATACACTTATTCCTCTCAATCAACACTTCTTTATATATTTTTATTTTCACTTTTACTCTTTCTCATTACCCACAATGTTGTTCTCCCCTCAAACTTGACCTCAATGTAGAGTTATTCGCGGGTCGACCTGCGCGGTGAGGTCGTCATTCGGTGAAGGGGGAGGGGCGAAGCCCCTGAAATTTTTTTTGGGATCGACTTTTTGCATATCTCGTTTGTTCGTGCTCGTTATGAGTTTTTTTTTTTTTTTTAGATATGAAAGTATTAGGGATCATTTGATGTCAGTGGACATGAGTCTGCTGATGATGATGGTGCTGACATGAGGATTGCGACTCATGATCACAATCTCCTGTGAGCACTCACTCAGAAATCGGCCATTTTGTGAGGACTGCAATCAAGATATCCCAATTCTCACAAAGACTCAAATATAGTACATATTTGTGAATATTATAATCATGATCGTAATCCTAATAAAGAGGACTGCGATCATGGTCGAAGTCCTCAGAAATAATGCATTTTTGTGAGAACTGCGATCATAGTCAAAATCCTCTATAGCGTGATTATTTTGTGAGGACTGCAATAATAATCGCAATCCTCACAAATAAGATATTTTCGAAGCATAAAATCCAATATTGATAAGAATATTCATGTTTTGGAAGTGTCTTATTTTTAAGAGCAAGTTTCGTGATTAATTATAGGGATTTTCATAATGAGTTGATTTATTGGAGATCGGCAGTCAAAATCTTTTTCAATGTTTTAGGCTTATCAAAACTCTTTATAATGAGTTTGGTGATCTAGAGCTTACGAGAGGGAAAGAGGTGGAGAATTCTTTGGAGGTAAAGATGTAGGGCTTGTTTGTTTCGCCGCAAGTGGTCACAAGTCGTAAGTCGTAAATCTCCTTTTCATTTTGCGTTGTTTGATTCGCTGTAAAACAACTTACAAAATGCAACTCTCATTTTCTCACTGGCAGTTGTTACAGTTAATTTTGTGGTCACGTAAATCTTACTTTTTCACTCACATTTTCTCACTTGCAGTTATTACAGTTAATTTTGTGGTCATGTAAATCCCACTTGTAATACACTCGCAGTCCAAAACAGTTACTTGATAATAAATATATTATTAAATATTGTTAAATATTTAATATATTTTAACATTTTTAATAGTGTTTAATTTCTTATTTAATTATTTAATTATTCTATATTTTTAATCTTTATTTTTTTTATTTTAAAATTTTAATTAATATTTTTATTTAATATTGTTATTTAATACTTTATTATTATATTAATATTTATACCAATTTTTTTAATATTTTATTTAGATTTAATATTATTGATATAACAATATTATGCTTTAATATAAAATTACTATATATTTAATTTATTTATTTCTAATATAAATAATTATTTTATTAATATTATAATATAGTTTACTATTATATTAATATTTATTATGTTAATATTATAATAATAATTCATTATAATAATATTATAATAATAATTTATTATTAAAATTATATTTATATTAACTTTTGTTAATTTATATTTTTAAATATCAAATAATATTATAATAAATTATAATATTATAATAATTTTAACTATTTTATAATATTATAATATTATAAATATATTTTATTTTTTAAAGATTTTTAATATTTATGTTTTATTAGTCTTCTTATAATTTTATTAATGTTCTTTAGATTTTCTTAAAATTTTATAATTATTTATTTAGTTAATTTTTTAGTAATATTTTACTAATTATACCAATATTTTATTAATATTATTGTTATAAATAAAATATTAAAAATATTAATATTTTATCTCAAATTTATTAATACAATTTAATTTTCAATACTAAATTTAATTTAATAGTATTTATAATATTTAAATTACTGTTACAGTTAATTTTGTAGTCAACTTTTCCGCTTACACTTTTATATTACTAACCAAACACCGTAAAACACAATACACTTTTTCATATACACTGTCACTTTACCAACCAAACACCGTAAACACAATATGCTTTCTCATTTACACTTTCACTTTACCAACCAAACACCGTAAAACACAATATATTTTTCCCGCTACTGTTCACTTTTCCCATTCTCATTTTACGACTTGCAGTCACTTACAGCAAAACAAACAGGCCCGTAGAGGGAGAGAGATATGAATACCTCTTTGTAGACAAAGCTAAGAAAAGATGCTCAACACGATTGGGTGATTCGTCTCGGAGAAAAATATTTTTCATCAATTTGTGGGTTTAATATTTGGTAAGATAAGTGCCTAGTGTACATGCTTATATCAAAAAAAAAGAATTGGGTGTGTGAATGTTCTCTTATACTCGTGTTATTGTAATATATTCTCTTGATGCTCTTCCCGTAGATGTAAATTGGGTTTGGTCAAATCACGTAAAATATTATATCTCTTGTATTTATCTTCGGTATTTTACTAAAGCTTATCGAGCTCAATATCTAATGAAAGACATAGGGGTCTCGCCTCTGCTTAGTGAGTAAAACCCTGAGCATGGTCACAACAACTTACATACTAAATCATCTTGCATCAACTCCCACCAAAGTGTCACCTCTTAGCACAACAATAAGATTTCAAATATATTTGCTATAGCGTGTTTGGATTCATAGAAGCGGAAGGAAAATGAAAAGTGAGAAAACTCTTTTTCCACTTTCCTTGTTTGTTTGAATCAGAAATGAAAAAAAATGGGAAAACCTCATTTTTTTCATTTTCTCTTTTACGCCTCCCTTTTACACTATCACTTTCTCACTTCCAAGGTGTTACAGTTAATTTTGTCGTCATGTAAATCTCACTTGTAACAAGTTATAATTAATATTTAAATTTTGATATCATGTAAATCACACTTGCAGTTCAGTTATAGTTTAAAATGTCACTTCAGAAATAATATTTAATTTAATATTATTTTGTGATCAACTTTGTGGTCAACTTTTCTTTTTCCACTTTCACTTCAACATTACTAACCAAACACAGAAAAACACAATATATTTTTTCACTTGCACATTCACATTACAATCAAACACCGAAAAACTTATTTCAACAAATCCTGATTTCCACTGCATCTCCACATCTCCCACTCACTTTCCTTTTCCTCCCACGTCCATGAATCCAAACACTCCCTATAAGAAAAACATGAAAGATATCTGTACAGGTAAACAACTGCTCATATGGTATAATTTACTAAAGGAAAAAAATGCTTCCATATTTAATGTTTGAAATTAATTTATTTTTAAATTCATGTAGTTTAGAAAATGGTGATGGACTCAATATTTCTCATAAATGATATGTGTAGGAAGAGAGGGGAAGTCGAGGAAGTCGACGAAGTCATCGGCCAAATTCAGCAACAACAGCAGAAGGGAAGCAGCAGCAGCAGTATCACGGTTGACCGGCCCGGTCGACCGTTGGGAAGCAGCAGCAGCAGTAGTAGCACGGTCGACCGGTCCGGTCGACCGTTTGTGCACCAACGTGCACAAGGTGTAGCGGTCGACCGCCCGGTCGACCGACTGAAAGTGCCTAACTCTCGGTTAGGCACCGGTCGACCGGCACGGTCGACCGGTGCCTATGGTCGGTCGACCGACAGTCGGGTCGGGCTGTTTCGGGAAAGTTGTTGAATTAGAAATCTACAAAACTTGAAAATTTTTTCTTAGGGTTTTTACTGGGGTATATGAGAGAGGCTGAGCTCTCTTCATTGGTAATGCTGTAATACTTGTATTGATTCACAAAAATCAATAGAAACTCTCTCTTCCTTGCCCCGAGGACGTAGGCGAAATTAGCCAAACCTCGTTAAATCTGGTTTTGTATTCTTCTCATTGATTGCTTGTTATTTGCTGTTGGTGGTACTGTTATTTTGCATCTGGAATCTAGGGTTTCCTCTACGTGATTGTTGTTCGGTGCACAACAAGTCGTATCAGAGCATCCCAGGTTCGTCGTGGGATTATCTGAAGATTCGAAGGGCATCGGTTGCTGATTTGGTGGAGATCGTGTGTCGATCTCATATCAGCATTGGGACTGTTCGTGGGATCGTGTGTCAATCTCAGAATAGCGCGTGAAGTGCTCAAGGAATCATTGGAGGAGCAGATCTGGTCAGAAACTCATCTAGGGTTTCGTAAAGAGGTAAAGATTTGATCTTTATCGAAGTTGTTTATCTATCTCCGTTTGTTTTTTCGCATTACATAAAGGATTCAGTTAGACAGATGGCAGTAGAAAGTACATCAGAGGACCATGAATCCTCATCCGAGGATTGACGTGGTGAAGTTTAATGGTACTAACAATTTTGGTATGTAGAGGTGCGAGGTGATGGATGCCCTAAATGCATCTAACCTCGAGGATACTCTACGTCTGGAGAAGAAGCGAAGCATAACCACTAAAGAAGAGTGGGAGAAGATGAACCGATCTGCGTGTGGTTTGATCAGATAGTGTCTAACACAAGACATCAAATATCTTGTGTTACACGAGACATCCGCGAGGCAGTTGTGGGAGATCCTTAAAAGAAAATATCTGACCAAGAGTATTGAATCGAGATTACAGCTAAAAAGCAAGCTGTACGGGTTTCAGATAAAGAAGGGATGCTCCGTGAATGAACATCGAATCGCTACACGAAGCTTCTTACGGATTTGGTCAATATGGATGTCAAGATAGATGAAGAAGATAAGGCAGTAATTCTCTTGAACTTTCTTCCTGCAGAAGAGTATGAGACGTTTACCTTAACCTTCAAATGGAAGACAGTCCCTTAACTATCATGAAGTGTCGTCTGCTTTGGTAAATTATGAGACGAGGAGAAAGGAGAGACAGCCTTCTCAGTCAAGCTCATCAGCAGAGGCGCTAGCAGTAAGAGGCAGGGGTTCATATAGGAAGGGCAAAGATGATAGAGGGAGATCGAAGTCCAGGCCTGGTTATCGAGATCTGAAAAAGAACCAGTGTCTTCTGTAGAGAATTAGTGCACGGAAAAGTTGACTGTCTAAAGGCTAAAGGGAAGAAGAAGGAGTCCAAGACTGAGGCCAATCTTGCAAAGGTGGTCAGTACTCAGAGCAGTACTTCACAGGCAGGTTGATCAGACTCGGACTCGTCGGTTCTCTCATTCTCTGTCACTACTCCCATCATTGGCTACTCAGGAGAAAATGAGTGGATTTTGGATACATGTGCTACATACTATGTGTGCCCTAATCGGGATTGGTTTTCTAACTTTGAGAAGCTGAAGGGATATTCAGTCATTATGGGCGATGATCATCCATGTATCATGGAGGGTGTAGGAACAATCTAAATCAAGATGTTTGATGGGATGGTAAGGTAACTGAAAGAAGTGAGGTATGTACCTCAACCGAAGAGAAACCTAATCTCTGTTGGAGCTTTGGAGGCATTGGGCCTTGTGGTGTCAATTAAGGAAGGAGTCCTTAAGATGACCAAAAGCTTGATGGTGGTATTGAAGGCCGTTCGCAGGAACAATCTTTACTACTTGAATGGTAGTACTGTTACAGGACAAGTGGCAGCTTCTACCGGTTCAGATGAAGACTCAACCAGGCTGTGGCATATGAGGCTGGGACACGCGGAAGAAAAGTCTTTGCAAACTCTTGCAAGACAAGGAGTACTGAAAGGTGCCGGAACCTGCAAGTTGGAATTTTGTGAACACTGTATCATCAGAAAGAAGACCAATGTGAAGTTCGGCACATCAACACACTGCACCAAGGGGATTCTGGACTATGTTTATACTGATGTTTGGGGACCTACCAAGACTGCATCAATTGGAGGTAACCATTACTTTATGTCGTTTATTGATGATTATTCTAGGCGTTGTTGGGTATATACCATGAGACACAAAGAGTAAGTCCTAGAATTGTTTGTGAAGTGGAAGAAGAACTTGGAGAGAAGTACGGGAAGGAAAATCAAGGTCCTCCATTCAGATAATGGAGGAGAATACAAGTCTGATCCTTTCCTTCAGCTATGTCTTGATGAGGGCATAGAGAGACACTTCACAGTGAGGGAGACACCGCAACAGAACGGGTAGCAGAAAGGATGAACAGGACTTTGCTAGAGAAGGTCCGTTATATCTTGTCCAATGTCGGTTTATCGAAGAACTTCTAGGCTGAGGTTTTGGCATATGCATGCTATCTTGTGAACGGTTGCCTTCTTCTGCGATAGGGGGGAAACTCCTCTCGAGATTTGATCGGGAAAAACAGCTGTTGATTATGATTTGCTAAGGGTGTTTGGTTGTCCAGCCTATTATCGTGTCAAGGATGATAAGTTAGACCCAAGAACAAAGAAGGGCGTGTTCGTCGGTTTCAAGAAGGGAACCAAAGGGTTCAATATCTGGGATCTAACGGACAGGAAGTTTCTTCTCAGCAGGGTTGTCACATTTGATGAGGCTTCTATGTTGAAGCCTAAGGTCTCTCAGCAGGTGGAGACTAGTAAGACCAAAGATGTATCGCGGCAGGTGGAGAATGATACTAATCCACTATCTCTAGAGAGTTCAGCATCGGTAAGAATCATACCTAGGGTGACACAGGGTAATGATCAAGCAGATGAAGAAGATGTTGATGATGAAGAGGGTCAAGAACAGGTCTTGAGTAATGTTCCTGACTCCACTGCGGTCGGAAGACTAAGGAGAAACATTAGGAGACCAGGTTGGTTCAGTACAGATATGGTCGTGGCTTATGCACTTCCGGTCGTTGAGGAGGCTATTCCGTCCACCTTCAGAGAAACTGAAATCAGTTCAGAGTCAAAGATGTGGAGAGCAGCCATGAAAGAAGAGATGAAGTCTCTTTCTAAGAACGACACTTGGGAACTCACAAGGCTGCCCAAAGGAAAGAAGGCGATAGGCTGTAAGTGGGTGTATGCAAAGAAGCAGAGATCTCTCCAAGAAGATTCGGTGCGCTACAAGGCCAGATTGGTAGTAAAAGGTTATGCTCAAAGGGAAGGAATTGACTACAATGAGATATTTTCTCATATTGTAAAGCATTTGTCAATTCGCATCTTATTGGCTTTGGTGGCACAATACGAGTTGGACGTTGATCAACTCGATGTAAAGACCGCCTTTCTCCATGGCGATCTAGATGAAGAGATCTACATGTCTCAGCCAACAGGTTCAAGACGGCAGGGAAAGAAGATATGGTATGCAAGCTGAAGAAGTCGCTGTATGGGTTAAAACAGTCTCCTAGACAGTGGTACAAGCGGTTCGACAGCTTCATCAGAGGAAAGAAGTACACACGTAGCCACTATGACCCATGTGTGTATTACAACAAGCTACCGACAGGGGAGTATATCTATCTACTTCTGTATGTAGATGATATGCTTATTGCTTCAAGGTCTAGATCTGCAATTGATGCACTGAAGAGGGACTTATCTTCTGAGTTTGAGATGAAGGATCTTGGTGAAGCAAAGAAGGTGCTGGGCATGAAAATTACTCGAGACCGAAGGGTTGGCAGGGTGAGCTTGACACAGAAGAGGTATTTACAAAAGGTACTTCAGAGGTTCAACATCGGCAAGGATGCGAAGTCTATAAGTACACCACTGGCTCCTCATTTTAAGTTATCTGCTATGATGCCTCCGAAGAATGTTGAAGAACGTGAGTACATGACTCACGTCCTATATGCTAGCGCAGTTGGTAGTCATATGTGTGCTATGGTGTGTACAAGACCAGATCTGTCACAAGCTGTCTCTATGGTCAGTAGGTATATGCAGGATCCGGGACAGGGTCATTGGGAGGCGGTGAAGTTGATTCTACGGTACATTAAAGGTACCATTGATGTTGGTCTGGTATTTGAGAAGGACTCCACAGGGAAGCAGGATTGTATCGGATATGTTAATTCCGACTATACTGGTGACCTTGATAAGCGCCGGTCTACAACGGGGTATGTCTTTACATTCACTCAAGCACCGGTGAGTTGGCGCTCTATTCTACAGTCTACCGTCGCATTGTCTACTATAGAGGCCGAGTATATGGTCATGACGGAGGCTATGAAGGAGGCAATTTGGCTTCAAGGCTTGTTTGATGACTTGGGGGGTGGATCAGGATCTTCTGAAGATCAACTGTGACAGTATGAGTGATATTTATTTAGCCAAGAACCAGGTATATCATGCACAGACAAAGCACATCGACGTCAGGTTCCATTTTGTTCGGGAGATTCTAGATGAGGGTGATATTGAGCTGCTGAAGATTCACACATAGGAGAATCCCGCCGACATGCTTACCAAGGTGGTGTCAGGAGTCAAGTTTGCACATTGTAAAACTTTGCTCCATGTCCTCCATGTCGCATGAGCTTGTTGAAGCTCCTTTGGATGAACTACGGATGGCTTGATCCCTTGGGCAGGGTACGTAGGCAACACACTGGTGCAGCCACTTTCGAGTCGACGGTTCGTATGTTTTCAGTTCGGCTCAGATTTGGAGAAATCTTCACCGAGGTGGAGAATTGTAGGAAGAGAGAGGAAGTCGAGGAAGTTGACGAAGTCATCGGCCAAATTCAGCAATAGCAGCAGCAAGGAAGCAGCAGCAGTAGCAGTATCACGGTCGACCGGCCCAGTCGACCGTTGGGAAGCAGCAGCAGCAGCAGTAGCACGGTCGCCCGGCCCGGTCGACCGTTGTGCACCAACGTGCACAAGGTGTAGCGGTTGACCGCCCGGTCGACCGACTGAAAGTGCCTAACTCTCGGACCGGCACGGTCGACCGGTGCCTATGGTCGGTCGACCGACCGGTCGACCGATAGTCAGGTCGGGCTATTTCGGGAAAGTTGCTGAATTGAAAATCTACAAAACTTGGGAATTTTTTCTTAGGGTTTTTTTTTGGTATATGAGAGAGGCTGAGCTCTCTTCATTGGTAATGCTGTAATACTTGTATTGATTTACAAAAATCAATAGAAACTCTCTCTTCCTTGCCCCGAGGACGTAGGCGAAATTGGCCGAACCTCGTTAAATCTGATTTGTGTGTTCTTCTCATTGATTGCTTGTTATTTGCTGTTGGTGGTACTGTTATTTTGCATCTGGATCTCTAGGGTTTCCTCTACGTGGTTGTTGTTCGGCGCACAACAATATGTGTCTAAATGTTTTGATCCCCATATGCATATATGAGTGCATTTTATAGTAAAATTTGGAATATATGTACTCGGTGTGCTCTCATGATAAGATTTGATTTGGGATCATCGTCTACACATTGTAGGTCCCTACTTGAAGAAAGACAACCTAATTTTACTGAAGAGTTGAAATTCTAAATCATTCAAGTCTCAAATGACAAGAGAGAAAAAAAAAAAAAAAAGGCAATGATCTTTACAAACGTAAACATCTTTGTCATTATTTTGAGTAGTTTTATAAGCACTTAATTTACTAATAATTTGTGGATGAACAATTCACTAGTGCTCACTAAAAAAATATTAGTTAAAAATGCTAAAGTGGAATCATGCAAATGTTAACAGCTCTTTGGTGGACCTTAATCAAGTAGACTGAATACCATAACATGCTTGCTTAATTTGCTCTACAACAATTTCTACAAGCATCATCAAGTTGTAATGAAAAATATGGCATTGAATCTTTAATGCTTGCAACAAAATGTTCAAAATTCTACAAAAGAATTTCTTAAATGGTTTATTATAGATAGGCTAAATTTCTCAATACGTAAATTTTCATGAATTTTTCAGAAAACTATCACCAATTTTAAAATTCTCAAAAACTACTTTGAACTATTGCTTTCCAATAAAACACCAAATAGCGTTAATAGTTGGTGTAAAAAGATCGAAATACCTCTTAACTTCAGCCCACTGGGATTGTACTAACAGAATAATACATAACATGTATAATGCACATGCATGAAAGGGGCAACTTGGTCATATAATAGTCATTCGTGACGGAAGTTAGTTATTTGAAAATATATGAGAGAGTTCATGATAGTTTTTTTTTGAAAATTTTAAATTTGCTGGTAGTTTTCTAAAAATTCATAGAACTTCATGAAAGTATTGAGAAATTTAGTCTTAAAAAGAAGAATGTCCAAGAAATCTGATTGATTCAACTTTTTAACAATACGAAGGGCCTGTTTGGTTAAGGGTGGAAGTGAGGAAGTGGTGATAGTTCCCTTTGGAACTTGGGAATTGGTTAGTAAGTTTTTCGATATTTGAATATTGTTGGGAAGTGTGGTTTGAAAAATGTTATGTCTTTTTCGGTGTTTGGATGATAATGTGGAAGTGAAAGTGAAAAAGTTGACCACAAAGTTGACCGCAAAATAATATTAAAATAAAAATTAATTAAGAAAAATAAAAAAATAGATTGTAATTAGAATGCAAGTGAGATTTATATGTCAAAAAATTAACTATTTTGTGCTACTTATTACAAATGAGATTTACATGACCACAAAAATAACTGTAGCATTCTGAAAGTGAGGAAATGGTTGTGTAAAAGAGAAAAGAGAAAAGGAAAATAGATTTTCTTATTTTTCTTTTCTGGTGTTTGGATAGATAGAGAAGTGAGCAATTATACTTCCCAATTTTCTTACTTCCGCCCACTTCGTTGCAACCAAACAGGCCCGAAGAGAAAAAAAATCATGGACTAATGTTGGATCTATGTGATGCGTTCAACTTCTCAAAAAAAAAAAAAAATTTACCACGAGAAAAATTCCTACATCAGATCTTTTTTGTATGCATTGTTTGCAAATGTTTAGTCCATAAATACATGCAACTTTTTAATAAATTCAAGTGAAAACCACATATCATTATGTTAAGTTGTCACCTGTGCACTACATAAAATTTCTGAATTCCAAGCAAGGGGGGAAAAACTACTCTGAAAATAAAAATCCACGTATCTAAATTCAACCATCTTTTTTTTTTCTTGAAGAGAAAGGATGAGGTTAGTGAAGCCTCAGCACTATATATTATTTCATTAAGATATAAAAGGTAAAAACAGTACATGAGACTAAAGGGGAAAAAATGAAGTAGATAAATTATTACAGAAAATTCTACTCCAAAAAAACCCAGAAGCCACCAAGTTGATCTCCGGCTTCATCCTCAATCACTAGTTACTTGCCTTTGCATCTTCAGTGGTTGAAGTATTAATTTTGAACACAAGACTATTAGTAGAAGCAGCAAAATTTATTAAAGTTAGGCTAAATTTCTCAGTACTATCGTAAATTATGGTAGTATTTTCAAAAAAAATCTTAAACAATTAAATTCTCAAAATACTACCACAAACTATATTTATCCCACGTTGGTCCGAAACAGCGTTAATAGTGCTAGCGAAAAGATCTAAATACCTTACCTTTGTAACATGATTATAATTGAAACACGTGTTAAATTAAGGATAATTTGGTCATAAAATATAAAATAGACACGTGATTGTCATGTGACAAATGTTGGAATGGTAGACTGATTTGGAAATTCGAGAAATACTTTATGATAACATTTTGAAAATTTGATAGTTTAAGTAGTTTTTTGAGAATACCATAATAGTTTAGATAGTACCGAAAAATTTAGTCTTAAACCTATCCTATTCCTATCCTCTCGTACCACCCAATATAAAGCCATTATAAGGGCCCGTTTGGGGGAGGGAAAAAAATTGAAAAAACTACAGTCGGGATCAGCTTTCTCATGAAAAAACCAGCGGTGAAGGCCACGAGCTCAGATTTCTCATCATTTTCTCACGAGTTAAAAGAGGAAACCTGACAGCCACTGAACTGGCACTGTTTGCAGGGTCTATAAGTTTTTTTGTGTGCTTGATTTTTGTCAAATAACACACTATAGAAAAAAGGTTACGGGGCCTATCGAACTCAGACCTTCAAGTCATTTTCCAACCCAGTTTTCATGGAAACAAACAAGCCCAAAAAGAATTTTTTCATTGCCTCTTACACCCTTTTCTAATCCTTCTTCTCCTCCAAAGGGGTGTTTGTTTCTTGCTAAAAATTCGGATCTCTAATGGGTGGTCAAATAAAAAAAAATCAGAGAGAATCACCAACATGCTACAATGCAGCTCAGCGCAAATCCGAGCTTTCGCTCGTGATTTCTACAAGCATAATAATGAGGGGTCAAGTAGGAATTTTATGACACTCACTGTCATCATTGTGTTTTTTCAGTCATGAGCAAACAAACACTCACCGTAAATTTAGTGACATGATGCCCCATGTAAGGCTTCTTGGGCCAAGAAATAGCAAACAAACAGCCCCAAGCAGTCCATAAACTAAGAGATGTCATCCTAGAGGAAGCCACTTGTTTCGTGAATGGACGAAGAGGTGGATAGTAGATTCAGGTCTCTCTACCAAAGCACAAAATCTCAACACCCACTCTCCTCTTCCTCCTAAATCTCTAGTCAGAATCCTCTCCTAAAAGATCAACCACATATGAATCTTCATCCTTGGAGACACTTTCAAGTTTCAAAATCCAGTTTGCAAGAAGAGGCTTGCAACCCCAAGTGATAAGAACTGGCAATAAGATTTGATAGAGAGAACAGCATTCTCATACCTTTTCCAAGTTCAACACTTCATAACTATATTTATAATGGAAAAGCCAAGCAAGTGCCAATATGCTGTTATGTTGTGTGTGCATTTGGGTATTGAATTCTATGTTTCAAAAGCTACAAAGATCTACTTTTTCTGGTATTGTAAGATTAGTGAAGAGAAATTTAAAGAAAATATTCAGACTAATTTAGACAAGAGAATAAATACTCAAAAAAATAATTGTTAATGCAGCGAATTCTAGAGGGCTCGCACACCACAGTTTGCCCCTCTCGACTCTGATGGAGAAATTCTAAGACATAACTCCGTAAGGAAAATGTTGCCTCTCATGAGATTCGAATCAACGCCTCATTAAGAAGCAAACCCAACGGCTTACTAATAGACCACATAATGGAAATTCTTATCTATTTTCACCGAAAACTAGTACAAAATAAAGTCATTTTCAACACTTTTAAACTCCATTAGCATTAATTATGGCAACCATTCAAGCACAAACCCTAAACTTGCCGAGACATTGCTTGCTTTTTAAGTTTTTTTTTTTTAAAAAAAAAAGGAAAAGAAGCAAGGCTATTGGCTTGGATAGGGTATGGGTTTCAAAAATAGATCTTATTCCTTGATAAATCTAGATATTGATTCTTAAAGATCTGAACGCGAAAACCTGATGACCAGAATGTATATTTTCATAGTTGTTTCACTTATTTCAATCCAAGTACTCTCTTTATTTGGAAGATAAACATAATTCGTCAAAAGTTATTCGGTTATTAGAATATATTTGTAAGAAAACAAAAACACAACATATTTGAGCAAGAAAACCTTTCAATTGTTATTGATTTTTAGCGAAAGTTATCATATTGTAGAGAAATATTGGACTTGGATAATCCGAAATCTGAACCCCAGTCTCATTTGGATCATCCAAACATAACCAAACTTTCTTAATGTATTTGAATTCGTAAGTGGATTTTATGAATTTATAGTTGATCTGCATGTAGATCTTGAAAGATCCGGCCACTTTGTCGACCCTGCTTGGACCCTAACAATTTCAACCACATATCCAAAAGAAAAGAGGACGGTTGTCTAAATTACTCTCTTGTCTAAAGTACTCAAGTTATCAAATGATAACTATAAGAGTTGGTCAATTCAGATGAAAAATCTATTTGGTTATCAAGAATTGTGGGATAATTGTTGATGGGTTCACGGAACCCATAATGAACGTAGAAGTAACATACAATGCCAGCGAGAAAAAAAGCTCTTAAAAAGCAAAGAACGAAGAACAGCAAGGCTCATTTCTTATTCTATTAAGAGTTAGATGAGTCTACCTTGAGAGAGTTGCCGAAGTAAAAGCAAGCAAAGAGACATGGGGAATTCTTTCCGCTATCTACAAAGGAGTCGAGTGGGTGATACAAATTCGGCTCCAAACTCTGGGGGCGATCTTGAAGTCTCCCACATAAAAGACAAAGAAAATATCTCCGATTATTATTCTCAATTAATACTAATTATGAATAATTGAAGAGGAAATGGAGAAGAGATGGAGGATGTCTGAGTCATGAAGAAGTTACTATGATCCCTCAAATCAAAATTCGAACACGTAGTGGCGGAATTGAGGAGTCAAAGAATTTGGAGGAGATCTAAATAGAGAAGCTCTGGGATCTCTTAAATTCATGAGCAACGCATACAAAAGAGGACTAGTTTCATAGTTACGGAACAAGTATTAGAGTCAAAGCTGACTTTAAGTGATCGAGGCTCACATAGTAGAGATTGTGGTCGTGGTAGAGGCAGGGACATGGTCCCCAACAAAGAACTTCTCAAAATTAAGTGAAGATCCAAAGCTTCAAAGATCGAGGATGAAGCAATCAAGGAAGATTCACATCTAAGCGTGAAAACAACAAGAATGTCAAGTGCTACAACTGTAAAAAAAAAAAATGGACACTATGCATCGAATTGCTGGCACAGAACCGAAGATCTTACCTATTATTAGCCCAAAGGCCCATCACTTTAGTTTTGATGATAATTAACTCATATAGTTATAGTACTAATGATCTTGTGATGTTTTAAGCCTATAGGTTTTAGTCGAGAACTTAGCTTGATGTTTAACTTCATCAATAGACTTAAAATCAAGGTTTGAAGCTAAATCAAGGTTTGAAGCTAACACGTATTGATTCAAGAGCTTAAGCACAAAGAACACATCATATACTCAAGAATAAGTCTAATTCAAAGAAATCTAGTTTGGATCAAGTCAAGAAAAAGAAGATCAAGAAAAAAGACTTGAAGTTTTGTAAAAAAGTTGCAAGTGTATAGTAGTTTCTATAAAGTGTAGATTAGATTTGATTGCTCAAGTTCACATACACTCAAGTTTTAATATTAGTTTGATGATTTTCATTGAACATAGATTTGCGTTTTGATTTTCAAGAAGTTGAGTTTAACAATATCGATTTTAAAAAGATTCTATATTTTGTGTTTTAAACTCAAATCTTGTAGTTATATCATATATATTTCAAAGAAATAAGTTTTATAGTTTGGAATATGTATTGGATTTTATCCACACATATTAGAGTTCTATTTTTTCAAAGAAACTTATTTTGATGAGTTTAAGTTTTGATTTTTATCAAATGTTGATTTTATGAATAGAAATTTCAAAGACAAGTTTTAATTGTTTGATATATATATATATATATATATATATATATATATATATATATATATATATATATATATATATATATATATATATTGAAATTTGTTCATACACATTTGTGCTTTAATAGAGTTTGAGAAACTTCTTTTTGTATTTTATACAAAGTTTGGCTTAACTTGTTCAAGCTTAAAGTTTAGTTTTTAGAAAAACATTTTTTTATATATGGTTTATGTTTCCAAGTTGTATTTAATATCTCAAAAAGAAGTTCACTTATTTATAATATGTGTTGATTATTTATCAAACATATTTGTACTTTAAAATATTTATATGAACTTATTTTTGTAGTTTTTATAAAAATTTAATTTAGCTTTAAAAAGACTTTAAAAATATAGAAAACAGGTTTTTGGCCTTGGTCGGTCGACCGGATGTGTCACAAGCCAATTGGCTTGCAAAGTGGTCGACCGGGCGGTCGTCCATTGGCCAGAGAGCATACAATGCTCTCTCTAGTTAGTCTACCGAGCGATCGACCATTTAACAGAGAGCAAGCTGCTCTCGGTTGGTTGATCTAGCGATCGATCAACCGATCAGCCAACTTCTGTGAGAACAAATTTGTTCTTACAGTCGGTCAATCGCAGGGCCATTTCTGGTTCAGTTTTGCCCAGCTGCTAGTTTTTGTTGGATGCCTATAAATTGGGTTTGGGCTGAGTTTTCATCAGTTTTTCAAGAGCTTATTTTCTCATATTTAACAGAGTTTTTCAACAAGTTTTGAGCGTCTCTATATCTTTTAGAGAGTTTATCAAAAGTATTTTTAAGCTATCTTCACTTCCAATCACTTAATTTTCTTACACAAGCTTGAGTTATCACTTCTATATCTATCCTATAGGGATTTCTTATTAGTCAGAGTTTGTTTTGTAATCAAGAGTCTTGATCAAAAATAGTTCTTTTCATTGTATTTGAGTATGGTTAGAGGTTGCGGCCTCAAACAAACTTGCAGGCTCGAGAGTTCTTGAGGAAACTTGTAGGTGTTGCAATACTGAGTGATCTTGCGAGATCGAGCTAGTAAAAATCTTTCATTGTGGTGAAGGCAGGAACATAGAGCAAGTTGCTTGAAGTTCGAAATAACTTCTCGTATTTGCGATTGTTCAACTTTCTCTTTCAACTCAACTCTCTATTTATATCTTGCATTATTGTTATTGTGATCATCTTTATATGCTAGATATTGTGCTTAATTGCTATTTATATTTGTTGTAGTTTTATTTATATAGAATTGTTAGTTAAGTTTTTAATTTTCTCATTTGATTAGCATATTACCTATTCACCCCCTCTAGGTGATTACATTATCAATCTTGTCGAAACAACAAATGATTTGGGTAATAACTCCACACTTTTTCTTACTTATGACGATTTCAAATATCAGAATGATGTTTGGTACCTTAACTCGGATGCTAGCAACTATATGTGGTGTAAGAAAGAACTTTTCATGAAACTCACAGAAGAAGTTCATGAAAGGGTAAGCTTGGGAGATCTTCAAAACTCCCCGTTGAAGGTAAAGTGAAGATCAAAATCTATCAAAAGAATGCTAAGCTCGCGTTTATTTCTAATGTTTACTATATTCCTAATATGAATAGTAATGTTCTCAGCATTGTCAATTACTCAAAAAAAGATACAATCTACATATAGAGAACAACTATCTTTCGTTGAAAAATGCATAAGGGAGCCTCATAGCGTGTGTTAAGATGACAAGAAATCGCTACAACGAAAGTCGAGAAGCGTTTTTAAGGACTCGTGGAGAATGAGCCATGTAGGTGGTATCTCCACTTCGGTGATCGAAACTTCAACGGTCTGAAACTACTATCTATAGCTGGGTTTGATTCAAGGCTTACCAACAATAGATCCATGAGTCATATTTGTGAAGGTTGTGTAATTTGTAAGCAACCACGACTTTCTTTTCCACGACTTTCTTTTCCAATGGAAAGTCGTGGAGAGCGAAAGGCACCGTTGTAACTTATTCACACCAACAAATGCAGACCAATAGATCCCGTCATTTGAGGAGGTAATAGATATTTATTACCTTCATTGATGATTTCAATAGAAAGTTGTGGGTGTATATTCTTAAAGAAAATCCGTTGCCTTTACTGCTTTCAAGTATTTTAAAGCTCTTGTTGAAGAGGAGAGTGGTTTCACGCTAATAACTCTCCGATCTGATTGAGGTGATGAGTACACCTCAAATCTTTTTTAAGAATATTGCAGGGAGCAAGGCATAAAGAGACAGTTTATTACTACCTACATACCACAACAAAACGGCATTGGAGAAAGAAAGAACTGAACCATCCTCGGCATGACAAGAACCATGCTCAAGAAAAAGAGAGTGCTAAAGTAGATCCGGGCGAAAGCCGTGACATACTCAACTTGCTCAACTGATACCCCAAAAGATAGTGAAGAACAAGATACCTCAAGAGGCTTGGAGTGATTACAAGCCCTGTGTGCCACACCTACAAATTTTTGAGTGTGTATATATGTGCAAGTACCTGAAGTCAAGGAAGAGATTGGCGAACGAGGTAAAAAATGCACATTCATCAGATATAGTGAGGAGTCAAAGAGTTATAAGCTTTATAACCCACTAACCAAGAAACTAGCTGTCAGTAGAGATGTCATCTTAATGAAGAAGAAGCATGGAACTGGAACAAAGAAGAAAATGCTAAAGAGCGACTCATAGTGAATGAACATGATGAGCCTCCGCAGGAGGTTCCACCACTAGCTACACCACCATCTTCTCAACATGTCACGCCCTCTCCTACGAGAGGCTCTCCATCTTCTGGGTCCTTTTTTGTCCAAACCCGATATGATATCGGGTACAAATACTTGACCCGAACCTTGCGTGCAAGGCATGCATGTGCTGGGCCATTGAGCACGGGTTTTAGAATACCCGGTTTAGTCCTTTAGAATTAATTTATTTGGAAAAAAAAAAAAAACTTAAAAGATTTTAAGGGGGAATATCTAAAAAATCTAAAATTTTACTAAACGTGAATATTAAATATATCTTTAGAACTATAGTCACTATCCCTGGTCCAATTTAGTTGTTCTAATAAATTTGGTTAAATTTCTTTAAATTGAATAAGATTGAATTTAGTTAAAACCAGAATCTTTGACAGCAAAAGCAGAGACCACAACCTTGTTTCTGTTGATGCTTCATTCTATCTCCACTTTCAGACATGAGCTGTTGAAAAGAAAAAAGACGAGATCCTCCTATCTTCTGCTGATATGCTCTACTTCCCACCATTCTGGCAAGCAGAAAGACCGGTGATCTCCCGGCCTCGGCCAGAACTTGGTGGGATTCTCTCTGAAGCCTTGACAGAACTTCTCTCCCCAACTTTGTTCTTGGTTGTTGACTGGCCTCATTGCTTTGGTCATTGCTTGTAGTTTCATTTTGCAACAGCTGAACTTTTGTAATACTTCTCAAGTTTTGGTTTTATCGACTGCATTTACAATTTCCTTTGTAAATACATTAATAATCAGTAATATTTCTTCTCCAAAAAAAATAAATAAATAAATGACAGTCACATAACCATTTTAAATATTTTGTTGGAGTAATTTGTGCATTGAAAATTAGGAAGAAAAAACACATTAACCGATCCTTAAGAATTGTAGTTACTCTTCATGCTGGGTAAGTGAAAACAGTTTCAATCTAAAAGAAGGAAACAAAAAATAGTTTCTCTCTCTTTTAATTACACGTGCAGCTGCACGTGCCATAAATCGAGCCAAAAATAATAAACAAAAGAACTACCATGAGAAAACTACATTACTCACCTTTACAGTGCTCAAAGAGTGTCACACATGAACAGCACATCCTACATGTCTTTTAGGTTACAATTCAGTGAGCAGCAGGTTACAGCAGCAAGTACAAGAAACATAAGGTGTCATGTAATAGTTCAATCATGAATTATTCATCAGAACCTGATCACTACATTAGGAGTTTGGTGCATAAACTTTTGATCTCTCTCAGAAAATGCCTGAACAGAACACTAGCATATTGAATTGGAATGGAAAAACTGATTCTTTCCTCAATTGCACAGAACAATTCTCAAAGCTGAGAAAGACTTGAGATCATACCTTTTCTTGAAGCTAGTTGCTGCAAAATTTCCCAACCTTGTGATCCAGTTACCTAATCCAATATTTGTGCAATATCCACTACTCTCTAATCCAAATTCTCTTGTTTGACTGGAAAACTCAGCAATAAAATACATAATCTCATGATGCAAACTGTTTTCTATGACAGCTTTAGTTCACATCCATAATCCATCCTTACAGCAATAGAAAATTGATAATGATATTGATACCGACAAAACTTTATGCGACAAGACCTTTCTACTTGAAGTTGAAAAGGAGTGGGGAAAAAGAAACATGAACATATCAATTAGTTGGGCACTTGCTACTTTAGCAATGCAGCAATTAGCCATGGTCACTACTCACTACACTCCAGCAATTAGTCCAGAGATTTCATTAAGTTCAGATCTCGTAATGTTCTTTACCTATGAGCTACCAATTGATTGTGCACTTCATAAGAATTTTAAGTTAAGGCATCTTCACACTTCGTTCTTCTACAACTTTTTACACACCAAACATTAAAGCAATACGCTTACTTTTGTTATGTTTCAATGCATCATTCATGCATGCTTAAACGAGAATACACGTAAACACAAACAATAAGAGCCCCAGATGCATGATTATGAGAATAGGATAAAAAAGACTGGAAAATAAAGAGAGTACAGAGTTTTTTTTTTTTTCCCCCCTTAATCCTTTTTTGTGGGGTAAGGTCATAATGAAGTTTGGACAAAAGAAATCCCTGGGAAACAGCAAAAGTATGTGAAGAAAGTGTCAAAAAATATACCTTACCAGCCAAAAAGAACAATAGGAAGGAGTCCTCGCAAGGAATAGACGTGAGATTCCAGAATTTATCTAACATGCAAGAATTAAGCACAGAAAGAAGGCAAATTTGAGGCAACCTAGAGTGAGCTCATCCAGATATTTAATGATAAAATCCTAAAACATAGACTGATGCCAGTATAAGAAAGAAAAGAACAAAGATGTGATAAAACCTGATAAAGAAAGAGACCTTTACAGTGCATCATAGCGCACACAAAAATAGCGATGGCCGATCTACAGGACAAATCTCATCGATTCATTTTGACATTACCACACTCAGTGTATGTGGTGATTTGTTTGTTTGGGGGGGGTGGGGATGGGGTGGGTGGTTGTTCGTGTTTGTGCGTGCATCCGCGCCTGTATTAGTCCTAGGGGTACACATTGTAATATAGTACCTCGGTAAGTGCGCGCGCGTGTTAGCAGTAGAAACTTAGTGTCATATCATGGTTAGCAGTAGAAAGTTAAGAGGATGCTCCGTAAACATTAAAAGTAGTATGAATCCAGAACTAATAATACCAGAAGTAATAATAAAATGAATAGAGAAAAATAAATTGATTTCAGTGAAAAAATTTTGTGTACAATTTCAATAATACATCATGAACCTCACAGCATTTTAGTTTAAGCAGGCAGGTTCAAAGACGAAATCAAACTAAGATCAAGTCCCATTCATAAGTATCCATCTATATCAATACAATAGAGCACAGAATTAGAACGCCTTTTATAACCAAAGGACTGCATTTCATAAAAATACAAAACGAACAGTTCTTAGAAGAATGAATGATTGGAAAATCAATGTCTTTAAGCTGCTTTCCACAGATTTCACAAGGGTGCAGGAGTGTCGACTATTGGTGTGCATAATACATTGAAATGGTTAACTGTAACTTTATCCAATATGCAAAATTTCTAGTAAAATAGTTCAAAATATTAATACCCCACAGGAGTTTTATGTGATCGTAACATTCCGTTATGGCTGAAAAGAAAGTTTTATCGGACTGCTATTAGACCAGCTTTATTATATGACACAGAATGTTGGGCTGTAAAGAGATATCATGCCCAGAAGATGAGTGTAGCAGAGATGTGCATGTTTCGTTGCATGTGTGGTAACACGCGGAGAGATAAGGTGAGAAATGAGGATATTCGTACTAAGATATGTGTAGTCTCTATGGAAGAGAAGATGAGAGAAAACCGCCTACAATGGTTTGGTCATATGCGACGTAAACTTACAGATGCACCAGTCCGGCGAGTAGAGCGTATCAATTTATGGTAAGTTAAAAGAGCGCAAGGGAGACCGAAGAAAACATAGATGGAAGTAATACGACAAGATAAAGGGGTTAAAGGTCTTAGTGAAGGCATATTGTTCGATAGGAATGAGTGGAGAAAGCTGATCCATGTGCCCGATCCGGCGTAATTCTCTTTTGGTTCATGTAGCCTATCCCAAATACTTGGGACAAATGGCTTAGTTGTTGTAATAAGAAGAAACAAACAATAGCCTCATTATAGCATCTCTTGATAACATCCTATTAACCCTGACTGATGCCAAATAATGAAGAAAGCAAAACTGGGTGATAGCTTCATAAACAAAAAGACCTTTCAGTATCATAAACACATCAGTCATGCAGATGTTCGATCCATGGGACTGTATTTCATGAAATCAATTCCACATTATATCACAATATAAGCCTGCAAGTGATGTTGATGCAGAACTAATTTTAAGGTGAAAATAATGATAAATTTTGATTAACTTGGGAATCAGTACCCAATTGATCTCTTATCCACTCTCACAAATCAGCATGTAAGAGATTCAAAATTGAATAGCACATCACATGCTAAATAAAAGGTTTCATTGAATCAAATCATCATAGTCCGCCTTTTCTAAGTTCAGTACATAGCTATATATAGCAACACGTTCACCATACGTGCAATTATTAATAAAATAAAACTTCAATCAAATCTACCCAAATCTAAATTTAAATAAACCATAAATCTCAACCAAATTTACTCAAATCTCTTCAAATCTAAATCCTAGCCGTTTGATCCCCCCCCCCCCCCCCCCGATGTAATATGAAAATGCTTTACAAGAAACGGGAAAAAGTAAGACTTTAGAACTAGCCAGTACAAAAGTAATATGAACCATACAAAGCAAAATGAACTGATTTCAGTGACAATATGTATAACTTTAATAATGCACTTCAAAATCTCATCTTTTCCCACACAAACAGTGATGAGATCTTACTACAATTTCACAGAGCTTCAATTTAAGTATTTGATGAATTCAAAAACACGTACTTCCAGTTCCAGCCTTAGACATCCACCACTAACAGTAATGTAAAATACAGAAATGCAATGCTTTCTATAACCAAAGACTTCATTGCATACCGCATCAACCATATTATTGCAAGAAGACAAATGAACAAAAAGCCCAGTCCTTTTCAGGTGCTTTCTCTGGGTTACACACAGCTAAAGGTGTCATTAGGGTAGGCATAAATTGTTAAACGCATCTTAGTGTCAAACACACAAAATTGCAAGCATAATAGTTCAAAATATTAGCTTCTGACAATGAAGTTAGACAATAAACTGGTGGTCTCATTAGCTCTTAAAACGGTCTCAAAGAGTCACCTACCTAAGTTTCTGACCAGTTATTGTATCATTTAAAGCCTAAAAATGCTAACATCTCAATATAATTCATATATCAAAGGAATACTAACAAAACTCATTATTAAAGTATGCTAAATGAAAAGAACTATACGAAGAAGAAATATAAATGACCTAATAGATATGGTTGAGTGCATGCTCTCTCGAACAAGATCAAACTTCTGACGGGGTCTTGGCAACAATGGAGAGTGCATGCAATCCGCTCGCCAACTCCTCTCGCAACAAATCATAAATGAGCCTGTGCCTCTTCACCATGCTCTTCCCTTCAAACTCCTTGGACACAACCCTCAGATTGAAATGGGTCTCGCCGCTGCTATTTCCTCTAACGCCGCATGTCCAGCATGCAAATGCGACACATCCTCCACATCCAATTCGACCGGACTCAGCTCCCTCTCCAGTATCTCTCTTATCCTCTCCTTTCTCCCAACAGTCACGCTGCCATTCACACCCGAATCCTCATCAAAACCATCGCTCTCTTCACCCAAAACCTCACTTTCTTCATTCAACAAATCATCTTGCCCACTCAAATCCAAACTATCATTTCCACCATTATTCTCGTTAATTTCCAAATCCCTTTCAGACCCACCGATTTTTCCATCCAAATCAGCGGTTTCTTCTCCCGTCCCACCTTGCCCGCTCAAATCCAAGCCCCCAATCTCGGCGGCCTTCTCCTGCATCAGCTTCAACATGTTGAGAAACCCGTTGTTCCTCGACGGCGTCAGACTCTGCTTCAGCCCCAGGAGCTGCACGAACTCCGGCGAAAGCGCGGCAACAGAACTTGGGGACTCGCCGGAGAGCCCAAGAACCAAAAGGGCGGCGAGGCCCTTGGTGAGCGAGGAATCAGAGTCGGCGTCGAATCGGACCTTGGAGGGGTCGTCGGGGTCGGGGTAGGCCCGGACCCAGACCTGGGAGACGCAGCCGCGGACGCGGTGGTCGTCGTCGCGGAACTGGGGAGGGTAGGGCGGCAGCTGGGTGCCGTAGTGGAGGAGCTGCCGGTACTTGGCTTTTGGGTCGGGCACGGACTGGAAGAGGGTCACGATCCGCTGGAGGTTTGGGGGGAGGTTGACGGAGGTGGGTTCGATTTGGGTTCGGGTTTGGGTTTGGGCTCTGATGGAGGATGAAGATGATGGAGACGGGGAGGAGAGAGGTTGGAAGGAGATTGGAAAGGAGAAGGAGAGGAAGAAGGGCGACGAGGGTTTGGGTTTGAGGAAGGGGAGAGGGAGTTTGGGGGAGAAGAAGCGAAGGCTGGAGGATAGAGAGGCCATGCGAGGGAGAGGTTTGATAAGCGAGGACCCAAAAAGGAGGATTTCTGCCTTCTGGAGCTTTTGAGAAGACGAGGCGGTTTTGAACACTTGTGAAGTTTGACAGTATTTTATTGTGTGGTTATTGGGCGTTTTAATAGAAAAAATTAATTTTTTACTATGTTCTATTATCTATAAATTTCAAAGTTGAAGGGTCATTTAAAGAAAAGAAAAAAAATCTATATTTCATTATTTGGTTTGAGAAGCTATCAAGTTAAAATAAGAAGCACAACTAGATTACATGACGACGAAACCAAGCACCGAAAAGAAGAGAGAAGCGGGAAGAGGGAGAAGAAGGAGGGGAAGATGGGAAAGGAGAGGAAGGGGGAAGGGGAAAGAGGGAAGGGTCGCCGGGGTGAGACGAGGGCTGCTGGAAGAGGAGAAGGCAGTTCTCTCTTTGGGGGACAGACGGACAGACAAAGTCGAAAAAGGAATCACGAAAGAACCTCGCTTCGCTCATTTGACTATGTACTTAGACAGGAGGATCATGGAGTTCAGAATATAAAATTTAAAATTTATGATTTTAAGAGATTTTCATACTATCTTTTGTCTGCAAAACATTCACCTAAAATATCACTAAATTACTTTCTTCAAAATCCACGTAAAGTCAAGTATTTTCACGATTTTGTTAGGTGTTCGAACGCACCTTAGTTTTTTCTTTTTTTTTCCTGTTATTGGGTAATTTGGGGTATTCGCAAGGAAAATTTTGTTACTGCCACTTACTTTCCTTCATGATTAAGAAAAAACACTCCCCCCTTATTTTTATTCATTACAACCTCTTCCACGCCAGCATAAACTGATTCCTCATCACTTCTTTATATATTTTCATTTTCTCTTCTATCCTTCCCTATTATCCCCAACGTTGCTTTCCCTTAACGCTGACCCTGACGCAAAATAATTCACGGAGTGACCTACATGGTCAGATCACCGTGGAGGTTGGAAGGGGGCGGGGAGCCCCTCTCGGGGGTCTTAAGGGGTGGAGCTCCGGACCAAATTTTTTTGGGATCGACCTTTTGCAAATCTCTTTGCTCGAGATGAGTTTTGTTTGTGTTTGTGATCGATGTAGTTTTTAGATCTGAAAAAGAATTGTGCATTATTCGATATCAGTGAACAGAGTTCTGCTGATGATGGTGAAGCCAATATAAGGATTGCGATTCATGATCATAGTCATTTATTAGAAGACTGTGATTATGATCATATTCTTTTTATTCACTGAAAATTAGGGCATTTGTGAGGACTGCGATTATTGTCGCAGTCCAATATAAGCTGAAAATTTGTGTTTTGATGGGAGTCATAATAGAGACTAAAAAAAAAGTATTTTTGTGAAGACTGTGACTGTGATCGCAGTCTTAATAAAAAGAATTACGATCATGATTGCAGTCATAACAAAGACTCAAAACAAGGCATTTTTGTGAGAAATATGACCATGATCGCAGTCCTTAATAAAGAGAATTGCGATCATGATCGCGATCCTATAAAGACTCAGAAACATGACATTTTTGTGAGGACTACGATCATGGTCGCAATCCTAATAAAGAGAAGTGTGATCATGGTCGCAGTCCTATAAAGACTCATAAACAAGCATTTTTGTGAGGAATGCGATCATGATCACGGTCCTAATAAAGACTCATAAATATGATATTTTTTGTGAGGACTACGATCATAGTCGCAGTCCTGTATATACTAGCAGTCCGTATTTTCAAAACGGTCCTTTTTCGAAGCAATTATTTTGGGACATTTGTGCCTTTCGTCCTGAAGAGTGTTGGCTCTTGACACGTGGGGGCACCTGATTGGTTTAAAAAAGGAGTTGGTTGTAGCGAATTAAATTATGAAGTTGAGTTTTTTTTCTAATTATTGTTTGACATAGGGGCTGTAGTGATATCTCCTATTCATAAATAAAGAGTAAACAAATCAAAAAATATTTTAATTTTATATTTGATTTGCAAAGAAAGTTTAGCTTTTCAAAATCAATTATTTGGCGGGGAATTGCATTTTGACTTTAATAAAAAAAATGGACATTCAGATTTCATTTACAAAAATTGACTCTCTTTCAGCCGCGTCATAAACAAGGTGCAATTGAGAGTAATCACTAACCAAAGAATAAATGAAAGACTCCAAAATGAAAAAACTTTTGGGGAAAAAAGGGAAAGTGGGGGAATTAAAGTAAAAAAATATGGTGAGAGAAAGAAAATATGAAAAAGAATAAACTATTAAAATATAAAAAGTAGCACAAAATCATAAAACAATAAAAATGGAAGAAAACAAAAAAATTGTGAAAAGTTGGAAGGAAAAAGGAAAGAAAGAATGAGGAAGGAAAAAAAAAGACTAGAAATCATGAAAAGAAAAAAGAAAATAAACAATTAGAATAAATTCTCAAAAACTACTGGGAACTATTATGAATTTGCTCAAACCCCCTTACATGTTTTTTTTTGTACCCGTAACTATCATAAATTTTCTCTCAATTTCTCATAAAATTACCTTCTGCTCCATACAGGGGCATATCTATACACGTACCAATATGGGTAGACGCTCACATTGGATTTTATAAAATAATTGAATAATAATATAATTTGTACTTTTTTATATATGATATCTTTTTTTTTAAATTGTTTTTACAAAATAAAGATATTTTAAAGCTTTAGCTAAAGTGAAAACTTATAAAATTATGTTACTGAAGGTCACAAGTTCAAGTCTTCAGTGTAACTTTTTTCCTTTTGTTTTCTCTGTCCTTATGATATTTATGCTCACAGTGAAATTCTTATTACATTTACGTCCATACTGAAAATATATCTTGTGTCCACCGCTCTCATATGGCTTCTTGAATTGTTATGGAGCTTTGGATAAGTATTTGGAGCAATTTTACAAACTGAGGACATATTTTAATGTCTTTCTCAATACAATCTAAGAAATCATGTGTGGAACAGAAAGTAGTTTTGAGAAACTACCAAAAAGTTTGTAATGGTTATAAGTGCAAGATGAAGAGAGTTTTAAACAAATGGTTGATAGTTTATGGTAGTTTCTAGAAATTCAACTCAGAATAAACAAAACAAAACAAAACAAAAACGCGGAACAAGTAGAACTAGATAATAAATAAATAACAATAAAATAAATTGGAAGTAAATAAATTTGAATTAAAATAGAGAAAAATCAATAAAAAATCAAATAAGAAGCTAAACATATTCAAAAATATAAAGAATAAGAAAACTCTAAAGGGCTAAAAAGGATCTAAAAAAAGAAAAGGCACGGAAATAAAGAAGAAAAATAATCATGAAAAAATGAAAAAAAAATGGGGGAAGCATCTATCCTATTACAAAAAAAAATACCAATTGGAATATTTCAAAAAGATTTCATCTCTTAGTCTTGCTAATTAAGAAATTTTTTTGATTAGTTTCATGAAACTTTAAAGATATATCTAAGGATATTTAAATACCTTTAAATTAACAAAGAGATAACTCTCTCTCTTTCTCACACACAGACAAACATTTTCTATCTTTTTCTCTTTATATCAAATCGCTCAAATAAAGAGAGATCCTTTTATCCTTAATTCAAATCACTAAAACTAAGTGATATAGCATAAAGATTATCATTTATAAAATTCTAGATTTATCATTTTCTCTGGTGAGGATCCCAGTTGTTATAGGACAGAGTTCAACAGAAGTCGACAAACTACCAAGGAACTGATTAGAGGAGATGCCTCTTGAGAAGACTCAGAAGATGAGAAGTATCTTCTTCATATAATCCAGATATTCTGTGGTCCATCCAAGAGGAATAATTCAAGAACATTGTTGTTCCAAGACTGCGCAGGTAAAAATTATGTTCTATATGAAGAACTTTGGCGACATGCCGAGGGATTTGCAGCTATATATAGAAGAGAGTTTTTCTGCTTTATGGCATACAAGTTGCTCGCCAGAACACACTAACTAGTATGTTTTTTAGAGGGAAAAAAGGAAGAGAGAAGAAAAGAGAAGGAAGCGAGAATGATGAAGGGAAAGTTGGAAGAAACTTCTTCTTTCATGTATTTGTTTGTCCAAATTTAAAAAAAAAAGAGTATAAGAAGAGATAATGCTTTGATTAAAATTATTAAAGAATATAGATGGAAGAGAAAGGTCAAAGAGCAAAGTGGGCCTCAAGAATAAAAAAATAATATATTAATTAGATTCTAGAGCTCTTTACTTTATTCATCCCAATTTTTTAGGCAACTCAAAATGGAAAATGATGACAAATCAGTGTCACACAGACGCCACATAAGCTAGATTAGAGTTAGAAAGAAATTCTAACCAGCCAAACACATGAATGGAGGAAGAAACCTTCTCATCATCTCTTCTTCATATCAAAAGAACAAGCCCAAAGGGATAAAATATTATCAATGGCACGCGAAAGTCCAATCAGTTGTACAATTTGGAAGTGTTTAATTTGTTGGATTTTTTTTAGAAGGGGTAATTTTGATTTTTTTTTTAATTTATAATTCTAATATACTTTGACCATATTTTTAGTCTAATCTTTATTTTTTAGCCCATCTACAAAATATAACAGAAATACCCTTTCATGATTAAAAAGGATTAACAAACCAGAATATATCTTTTCAGTTGATTTTCTTGTTCTCTCACCTCTCACAATGTTTATGCTTTTGATGGTTTCCTACTTATCATGATGCATATTCTTCTTTTGACACTCTCAAACTCCTATCTTATCGCCAATTAGAAAATATTAGTCACCAGTACAACTTTCAGAGTTTTTGTGCAGTGACAAAGACTTTAACATAAATGAAATTTCTTTAGCGTGGTTAATAATTATAATATAATAATTACTGATAATAATATGTTAATATTTCTAAATCTCATTTATTAATATACAAAGAGTGTTCGGTGCACAAGGAACAGTTCACTACAAACATCAAAAAGTTACTCCATTGTTGTAAATTCTGACGTGTCTGCTCTTATAGTTGCTGAGAAAAGACAAAAGGAAATGAAATAGTTATTTGATAATGAACGAGCTTGGATCTAGTCCTTCCCAGGTATCTTTAGCAAGGCACCAACATTTATTTATTTTTGTTAATTGTTGTAGTTCTGACTACTAATCAAGATCAATGATCTAATTGGTCAGGTCGGTGAATATCAGGTGAGAGGTTTTTCATTCAATAGAATATTTCTTAATTAAAGAACCACTTTTCAATTCTCTTTCTTAGTTAAACACTAATTAGACTGGTATTTAGTCGTATTAGTAATAAATCAGTAAGATAAATAATTCGGTAAAAATTTTTTTAGCAATAATATTATTAAATAAATATTTCAACGTGAATACCTTATTCAGCAAAATCCTTGTAATAAGAATGTTAATTCAAATAGGAATGGGTATAGAATAAAAGAAGATAACGGGTAGTGGAGTTTGGGTATGAATTAGATAATGGGTTAAGGGTTGGAATCAAGGGAAAGAAGAGTACTACAAATAATAATAAATAAATACAAACTATAATAATATTAGTATTAGCAATAATAGTATCATCAATTATTAATAACGAATACTACTACTAATGACAAATAGTGATAATAAATAATAGTGACAACAATAAATAATAGTAATAATAATAATAGTTAACCAAATAATATTAATAACATTAACATAAATATTAATATTAAAGAAATAATAATAGTAATAACTACTACTAATAATAGCAATTAATATTAAAAATAATCATCAAAGTAATAGTAATAAAAAATTAAAAATATTAATAAGAAATATTGGTAATTATTTATAAAGCCAAATTATCATTTAATATTCCAAAATAATTTATTTATTTAATAATGCAATAAGTCATAAATCAAGTTAATAATTAACAATAAAATAATCGGTAAATCAAAATAAATATTTTTAGAAAAATAAAAAACAGTATTACTAATTAGTGATATTACAAAAACAGAAATAAATATGGAAGTACTGACAAAATAATAAAAATATCTATGAATAATAAAAGTGACGGGTCTCCTTACAGTATCCCGGTAAACATCAAGAACTATGATACCTTGGATCTCCGACCCTGGGTTTGCATGCTCAGGTCGGAGCCCCAAGGTATCGTAGTTTTTGGCGTTTCCGAGACTGTTAGGAGACCCACTAACTTTATTATTCATAAACATTTTTATTATTTTGTCAGTCTTCCATATTTATTTAAGTTTTTCATATCTATCATGTTCAATGACCCTTTTTGTAGGCTTTTTTGTACTTATTTGTGCTGGAATTTTTTTGTGTATTGAATTTATTTTTCTGTACTGAGGCTTAGCGTGTATGTATGCGAAGGTATTCTCGCCTTGTGTCTGTACGTCGCCATAACGTCTCTGTATCCGCGGATCGAGGCGTTACAACAACCTTTCCGAACAGACACATCTGTTCGCCGAATGACACATCCATTTGGTCGAAACGGGTTATCTCCGAATAGACACATCCATTCGATCGAAATGAGCGCAACCATTCTGAATAGACATATCCGTTCGCCGAACAGACACGTCCATTTGCGTAGCACTTTCAATGTTGGACTAAAGAGTTTTCACTCTTTTTGGTCCCATTTAACTCTTCTAAGCCAACTCCGGACTTGAATATCTCATTCATTTAGAAATGAAATTGAACATGTGAATATACTACGTTCATCGTCAATGGACGGAGAACACATTTCAACCATCTCCCGCGCATTCCGAGCAGCGGATCCCATCTAAAATTCAACTCAAAATTTCTCCAAAACTCACTTAGTTAATTCTAAGTTTCCAACAATTAACAATAAATATTTAGCAACTACTAATCATAGAAATTAATTATTATGTAGAATGAGAAAAGACCATCACTAAAAACACAAAATGCAACAAAATCTACTACTTTTGGATAATAAAGAAAAATAGTGATAAGGAAAAATTGGGGGACAAAAAGATTATATGTACTTTATCCTATTTCCTTTTAAAGAGTAATGATAAGGGCTGTAATAAATAAACCCGATCCGAATATCTTCAAAAAACTTTTGAACCCGTTTTGCGGTCGGGCCGGATCGGGTTCTGGTAAATCCCGGCCCGACGAATCGGGCCGGCTCTCCCCAGCCGAAATCTGCAGATTCATAAACTATAAAACTGAGAATCTAAAACCCTAGCCCTCACCCCGAAACAAGTTTCGCCCTTCTCTTCTTCTTCTATCCAAAACCCTAGAAAAGAGAAGACGAAATCTCCTGTTGTCGTCCATTACTTTTCTCAGGTAACTTAATCTTTCTCTAACAATTGGATTTTTTATTCAGACATTGCTGTTTAAGATCAATCTCAAAAAGGCCTCTCTTTTAGGAATTTGTTGATCGCTTCAATGGGTAGCAAAAAGAGAGCACTGAGTTCAGCAGAAGAAGTTGAACTCGAAGTTGAAACTGAGAAAGAGACGCAAGCCAAAGATTCCAATGCTTCAAAACCCTTGGAAGAGCCCGAGAAGCAGAACTCTAAGCCCATGGAAAGGAGGAAGAAGAGGAAAGCATTGGATAAGGAGAGGCACCACAGTGAGCCTAAAATCAACGCTGAAATTAGCAAGCCTACTGAATCCCCGGCAGTAAAAGTGGCACCTTTGTCTTCGTCTGCTTCTTCATCAAAGAGTAGCTTGCCTGCGTTCCATATTCATGTGTTCAGGGACCTTGCTTCTGCGGATTCATCAGTTCGGAGGGCCGCAGCTGAAACGCTGGCGGTGGAGTTGATTGAGGTTCAGAGAGCATATGAGAAGATTGGAGGGGAGGAAGGTGTAAAGGAAGAGGGGACAGTTCAATTGGAAGCAGAGAAAGATGATGGGCTGGAAAACTGCGCTGCATCTTTGAGATATGCCATTCGTCGGCTTATTCGTGGTGTTTCTTCATCTAGGGAGGTAATGCTTTCTTCAGCCTTGCTGCTACTTTTGCTGATTCTATGGGAACTAATGCCTTCAGTAGTTTAGGCGGGTGGACACTTACCCATTTTTAATTTCACTAATATGTTGTCATAGTTCTAGTCTTATCTTGTTTGGTTTATCATAGTATTTGTCTTAGCATTGTCCTATGGCAATAGTCATGCTAAACTTACCCACAGTCTTATATTATGTTACTAAGTAACAGAAGCTGCCTATGGATACTAGTGCTTGCATCATCCTTAAATTATATAGAGTTTTAGCTTCAATTACTTTGTCATAAGAATTTGGCATCCACTATATCCCCAACCCCTCTTTGGTAGCTCCTTAACTTCAAGATTCAGAATGAAATTATGGTTGGGCAAGGTGGGTTTTGTTTTGATTGAAATTTTTTGAGGACATTTTAGCTTGGTTTGATTTAAAATCTCAAGGAATAATTATTAATTTATTATATATAGTGTGTCTCAGAGCTGTTGGTTACTATTAGTTCATGGAAGTTCAGTTTAATCTCTCACCTCTTTGGGCATATGCTAGTTGTAGTTAAATTTTAAATGTAGTGGATTTCTATTTTGTAAGGAAAGTAGTTTACCTGTTAGATTGAATTTCATGACTCAATGACTATTATGTACTTGGACTATAACTTCTGTATTGCATATCATATTCTTATTTCAAATGTATTCTGTACCATTGTTTCTATATGTACATGAGCACCTGTGTAATATCAATCCTATACCAGCTCGTTTACAACCATTTCTTTACTACAAGTTAAGTTCTTCTGCTTGACTAATTCTTTCTGCCGTTGTGGAGAAAACTCACATCAAAACTAGTTACTCATTGAGATTTTTTTTAAAAAAATAACCCGACATATGGAGGGCTGTGGATGTCGGTTCTGTTTGTTTTGTAGTCTAGATACCCTAGATTGTGAAAAATAGAGGATTTGGAGTGTCTGATGCGGCATCCAGAATAAATAATAGTTCTGTTTGCCCTCTTGAAATTCCATCAGATTAGGCAAGTTGGAAGAGTAGGGGGAGAAAGATTAAGAAGACATGAAGGAGCCAAAGTAGAGAGTAGATGCAAGTTTATCACAATGTTCCATCAGAAACTTGTTAAAGGTCCCCATTGGTTTCAACTAGAGCCCAAATCTCCATCCTTCATATACAGTTACATGAATGGGAACTGTGTTATCTTTCATGTGAACAGTGGTTTACTCTACATACCTTTAATCCAAGGATTCAAACGAGGACTTGAGTGATTGGAAACAATGATATTTAGTTTGAAAGGTGGTGCTTGCATTTCAAACTTAAATTTCTGATTCAATCACTAATTTCTTCTCTACCTTCAGTCTTTCTCCCTTTTCAATATGTTTTTCTGCTATAACAGTGAACTTCCATTCATAGGTTTCATTTTTCTAATAAAAGTAGACAGATTAACTGAATCTATTTTCCCGCAATGGTTATTATTAGTTGTACCCTGATTTTTTGGTGTACTTCGCATATATTATGATAATCGCTTGTGCCTCATGTTAACTGAAGCATTCTCTCCACACTGAAGATTCTTTAAGTATAGGCTCGTTGTATATGTTGTACAGTTCATGATCTCATGGGTTAGTATTCTAGTTTTTCCTACTCCTTGTTTGCCCTTTAGGGTTTGTTTCAGACCCCTATTTGGAAAAGGAGACTCAGTTATATATTGCAATTCCATGCTTGTGTCAGGTCAAGAACTGCTTATAATTTATTAATTTTTGATGGATCATAACTTGCAAGTATGATTTTATTACAAAAGTTACTTCTGTTTAGAATAGTATGTTGATACCTTTGTTGTATAGAGCACTTAACACTAGGAAATTCAGTTATCCATCCATGTTTGGATAAGACCTGCATGTCCACTGTTTTTGGCACTTAATCGATCAGTTATTGACATCTCTATCTTATTATTTCAAATGGACATGCATACTTGAGTGTGTATGACGTCTTCCATTAAATTGATTGCTTTTGTCATGATCTCGTGCTTTGAGATTTCTTCACTATTGAAAAAAAAACCAAAAAACAGATAAATATATTTGTTAAATATAAATCTAAAAAATGAACATGTATATAAAAAACAGAGAAATATAGAGTTTAAAAATACAGAGAAATAGCACTATAAATCTATAACACACTTACACAGATAAAAAACACATGACCTTAAATTTATTTTAGAGTTTAGAAAGAAGAAAATGATGAGAAAGAAAAGAGTAAACGTTTTGGTAAACATAGGAAAATTTCACTTCTCACTTAAATCTTACCATTTAATCGCATCTAAAATTTATCTGTATTTAGTGCATCTGGGAAGACCTATGAGTATCAATAGTGATGTAGGAGATCAAGGAAAAAGGCAACCAATAGGTAACCTGTTGATGACATCTCTGGCCCGTCGACAGGTAACTTGACCTGTCGACAACACCCTCGTCGATAGGCTTTTACAGTAAGTCTGTGGATTATAGACCTGTCGACAGTTGATGGGAGTTGTCGACAGGCCTGTTACATATCAGTCTTTCTGATTTTGTTTAGGAGTTATTTTCTGGGCTTGTTTTGGATTCCAATTTGTTTTATTCCTGTTCCTTCATTTTAGTTTCCTAGTTAGATAAGTACTCTTATTTTATTTGCCTATATAAAAGCCATTGTATCTTAGGATTTTTATTATTCAACTCAAAATGTATTGATTAGAAGTTGAATAATAAAAAACCTAGAATACAATGGCCTTTGTATTGACAAATAAAATAAGAATACTTCTCTAACTAGAAAACTAAAATAAAAAATAGAAATAAAACAAATTGGAATCCAAAACGGACCCATAAAATAACTCCTAAACAGAATCAGAAACACTGATACGTAACAGGCCTGTCGACAGCTCCCTTCAACTGTCGACAGGTCTGTAATCTATAGACTTACTGTAAAAGCCTGTCGACAGGCTAGAGATGCTGTCGACAAGTTACTTGCTGGTTGCTTTCTTCCTTGATTCTTTCCATCAATCCCTCCCAAGAATTCTTTCTTTTCTCAAATATGCCATTACGATGTCTCCTTCGAAGACCTCTCCTCCTTTTGTTAGCATCGGCTTTATATCTTGCATTGGATTTCTCCAATGTTGTTCGAACCTCCTTTTGAACATCTGTGGCTTGCTCAGCCATGGCACTAGTTACATTACTAAACTTCTCGCCAATGGACAATTTGTTTAAGTCTAGGAGATGATGAGGTACCTTACGACAGACAATAAAAAATGGTGACATACCGTTGAAATGTGGGTTATGCTGTTGTAAGCAAACTCTGCTTAAGGTAGAGCTTGATCTCATGATCTTGGTCTGTCTCTACATACGTTCCTCAATAAATTGCCTAGGATGCGATTAACAACTTCTTTTTGGTCATCGATTGCGGGTATGCCATGCTGTACTTAAAAAATGTGTCAAACTTCCTCCATAGGGTAGTCCAAAATGTTGCCAACAATGCAAAGAACTTATTGTCTCGATCTGAAATAATGGAACTCAATACACCATGCAGTCTCCCTATCTCTTGGAAAAAACAATTTGGCCACATGTGGTGCATCGGATGTCTTCCGGAAAAGAATGAAGTATGCCATCTCGGAGAATTGGTCAACTATCATGAAAATAGAATCTACTTCCTTTTGTGTGCTAGGAAGTCCTAACACGAAATTCATGCTCAAATCTTCCCAAATATCCTTTGGGACGGGCAAAAGTGTATACAAGCCTATATTTTGAGCTTGGCCTATAACGACTTGACACACTGGGCAACTCTTCACAATTGTAGTCACATCCTTACCCAGTTGGGGCCAATATATCTTTCTTCAAGACTTGTCATCGTCTTGTCTCCCCCAAATGTCCTACAAGCCCACCTCCATGCAAGTCTCTAATAACTTTCTTCATCAACGAAGTCCTTGGCACACATAATCGACTTTCTTTGAGAAGAAATCCATCTAAGATATGAAAATCTTGTGCAGGCTGTCATGACGAACACTTCTCACAGATTTTAGCAAAGTTCTCTTTGTATAACTCCGTCAAACACTTGAACCCAATGATTTCACTTTGTAATGAGATCAGCAACGAAACTCTTCGACTTAAAGCATCGAGAACTTTGTTATCTACTCCAGATTTGTGACGGATCACAAAATTGAATTGCTCAAAGTAGGATGCCCACCTTGCATGCATCTTGTTTATATGTTTTTGGTTCTTGAAGTGTTGGAGTGATTGATGATCCGAAAACATCACGAAGTCACTAGCTATAAGATAGCTCTCCCATGATTTCAATGAACGATATAGTGCGTATAACTCCTGTTCATATGTAGACCACTTTTGCTGCACGTCATTTATTTTTCATGTGATTGTATGTGAATTTTACTAGTAAAAAAAGAAATTTCTTAAAACTGTGAGGAAAATTTGAATTGGCCGGTTGTTGACATGCATTATTGTTTTTTTGCCTGTGTATGCCTGCTGTGACTTAGTTGAGTTGTGAGAGACTAGAAATGAAGTCGATCTGTGTGTGATGGTGTAGGAGGTGCTGTGGAAGGCTGAAGGCTTGAATCAAGATGAGATGTTGTTGCATTGTGGCAACGACTTGGATCAATTCATATTGTTTTAAAATTTTGGTTAAAGTGAAGTTTAAAGTAATTCTGATTTAGGGTGGAGCTTAGAGCGTGCACTGTTTGGATTGGGCCCAGTTGGATACGAGTCAAGGTGGATATCTGTTGGGATTATGTGTCTTGCATCCAATTGAGTAGATATGGTCAAACGGTTCATAGTGCAAGATGGTTTTGTCGCAGATAGAGCAGAGAGAAATATGATAAAGTGATTAAATATGATTAGACCTAATATTCCAATAGGGATTTTTTTGGTCATATGGTGTTCTAAGCCAATTAGCCACTTCCATTAATTTTAGGGGGCCACATTATCATAACAATATATCTGTGTAGGGTGTTTTTAAATGTTGGAGAATTCCCTTGTTCTGGACCCTGTATTGGAACATAACAGTTGCGTGTCTCTATTGGTATACTTTGGATGTTGACTTAATTGATGCTAAAATTTTCAAAAGTTCAAATTTATTGCTTATTTAGTGCCCAAATGAAAATGCTATTTATTTTAACTTTACTTTTCCAATCTTCATTCTTACTGTAGTATGTCATGCTTGAGATTTAAGTCCTAATTGGTGTTTAATGATGCTCTGGGAAAATGGTTGTACCAGAAATTCGTTGACCATTTTGATGATTTTGAATTTTTTTTTTAAAACAGTGTGCAAGACAAGGGTTTGCCTTGGGATTATCCATTGTGGTTGCAAAAATTCCTGCCATCAAAGTGGAATCCTTGATGAAACTAATAATTAATCTATTAGAAGTTTCGGCATCAATGAAGGGTCTGGTAATTGTGGAAGCACATCCATTTAAATAAACGTAGAAAATAATTTTGCTGTATTCTGTTTTATATTGAAATTTTATTTCCTCCACTGCAGGAAGCTAAAGATTGCCTTCTGGGTCACCTCTTTGCTTATGGATCTCTTGCCAGATCAGGACGACTAACTGCTGAATGGTTTGAAGGTACTGATACATCTTCTGTCAGAGAGTTTGTTAGCCATGTCATATCTCTTGCAGGCAAGAAGCGTTACTTGCGGGAACCAGCTATTGCTATCATTCTGGATATGATTGAAAAGGTATAGGTGGATTCTTCCCCCCCTTTTTCTAAAACACGCGTGTTCTGTGTTTGTGTGTTCTTTTCTCCTAGATATTGTTGGAAATGTATATGTGAATTTCTTTTCTTTTTCCCTCTTTTCTAAAACACTCGTGCACTTTGTGTGCTGCGCGCGTGCGTGCGTGGAGAGAGGTGTCTAGTCGCTATCCTGAAGACCAGATAGAATACAATTTGGCTCGCATAGTAGTAATCTAGCACTAAAATTATACCATCTGATTGGCCAGACAACGTTGGCTTTCATGATTAGTCATTCATTGAATGAGCAAATGCTATTTCTCTTCTTGGATTTATAAAATGTATTTTGATGGAAGCTCTACATTTCAAAGCTCCTTCTAGTTATTCACTTTATTGGGCAGCTTTCTTGTCGATAAAAAATCCTTTTGGATCTCCAGTGCTATGCGAGAAATTTGGCTTTTTCCATTGGATTTATAAAATGTATTTTGATGGAAGCTCTACATTTCAAAGCTCCTTCTAGTTATTCACTTTATTGGGCAGCTTTCTAGTCGATAAAAAATCCTTTTTGGATCTCCAGTGCTATGTGAGAAAGTTGGCTTTTTCTAGTCGATAAAAAATTTGACACAATAAAAACCTGTTGATCGGCATGCGAAGATGTCAACCCTTCAATACTTTCAATATTCTGAGAGAAAGTTGAACCAGATGATATATCCTCCATATTTAGATCGGGAGATAGAGATCACTTACGATTGCGACCAAAATTGGTAGGGGAAGTAGACTGCTCCGACGTCGACATTAAATAAAAAGGATAAAAAACTGCTCTGAAAATCGATATTTTCAGAGAAAACTTTATCGCAGGCTAGAAAAAGAGAACCTAAATCTGACAAAGAGCGGTAAAGAAATAGTGGAAAATAATAATAATAAACAATAACCTAAATCTTATAAAGAGCGGTAAAAAAAGGGGGAATAATAATAATAAATAATAACCTAAATCTAACAACGAGCGGTCAAAAATTTGGGAGGTGGGGAAATAATAATAAACAATAACGGAGCGAGTAGCTTTTACCAAGGGGTATTTAGTAATTTAACTTGTTCCTATAAGCAGGGCGCAAGTTAGTGGGGTGACAAATATTGAGCCACGTCACCGCAGGCTGAGAGAGTCTTTCAGCCGTCGGCTGATTTACATTTTTCTCTATATATATATGAGAAAAATGTATATGAGAAAAATGTATATCAGCTGACGGCTGAGAGACCCTCTCAGCCTGCGGTGACGTGGCACATTATTAGCCACACTAGAAAGGACGCCCCGCCTATTGAAACAGTTTAAATTACTAAATGTCCCTGCGGTAAAAGAAAGTGGATCTGTATAGTTTATTATTTTTTTATATTTCTGACGTTAGTCAATATTGCCACAATTATCTTTTATAACTGCGGCCAAACTGCGACCAATTTCATCAAATCACGAAACTAATTTGAATGCTTCTTTATTTTTTTTCAATTTGAAATTTACTAATTTGAAATTTACTGATTTTTGTTTACTTTTTTTCGCATGTAATTTATAAATTATTATTATTATTTTTTTACATATTGAATGCAGACAAGGACTGCGACTATTATAACTCTCCAGTGCTATGATCTCCAGTGCTATGCGAGAAAGTTGGCTTTTTCCAAATTTTCCAACTTCGTCCACAAATAATTTGATCTACGATAATCCAAAGCATAAATATTAATAGTTGCAAATGCATAACATTATTGCAAATAAGTAAATAAATTGATATGACTACTTACCTCATTAATAGCTCTTGCTTGTTTATTCAAATCCGGTTCTAACCTTTTAATCACCTCCTTTAATCCAGTTCTCACCTTTGAATGAGTAGAAAAGTTTTTTGAATGATGGAGGGCCGGATTTAAAAAATATGCTGTAATAATGTAGACACATGAGAGTTATAATATGAAAATTTCAATTTCTATTCAACAATTATAAATTGTATGTAAATGACTTACCAGCAGCATGCAAGTGTATGCAGTTGTCCCTCCTATTTTTTTTTCAGTGATATCCCAATACTTCTTCCAATTCTTATTGGATACCTTAATAGCCAACTTAGCTCTATCCATAGCCTCAAATAATAAATAAGGTTGCCTTTTTGTCCTGATCTATCTTCAAAACCCTAACGAGAGGATCTATAATATTTTCGACTTCTCTTGCCTTCTTCCAGAACCGATCAGTGAAAATAAGGTTGGAAATCTTATCTCTCACACTTCTTTTACCTCTTTTCTTGTTGAACTCACGCTATTCGGTTGTTGTACACATTCTCTTCAAATCTTGCTCATAGCGAAGAAGGCTTTCAATAGCAATGAACTCGGCGGCAAACCGTGTTATACTTGGTCTCAACAAATCTCTATCTTTGATAAATTATTTTATTATTATTGTAGATAAATGATGTAATCAATTTAGCATCATCTAATATTATCCTTCACTGATTTCAGTGAACCAATATTTTCAAGCATTTTATTAATGCAGTGTGCTGCACAGGGAGACCAAAATAAATGCTTTCTCATCTCCATTAATAAGTGACCGTCTGTTTTGAAACTTGTCTCATTGTCGGTTACAACCTGTACGATATTTTATTCACCAACTGCATCAACAACTTTTTCCATAAGAGAGAATATATAATCAGTAGTCTTCTTGATATTTGTAGTATCAACTGAAATATGGTATATTATGTGCTATCACAATAAATAATGAAATTAATAATAGGCTTTCTACTCCAGCCGTCACACATGATCGTGCAACCATACTGCGACCATTTTGCTTTTATTGAATCAATATAACCTTTAACTTCTTTCACTTCATCCTCCGAACATTGATTGCCAATTTGATATCCTGTGGGGCCTTTAACATTCTGGTCTGCCTCCACAATTGTATTAATCATTGATTGATAGTAAGGACCACTATCAGTTGCATTGAATAGTATTGCATTGTAGAGGAAGAACCTTAAAATGGCTCTTCCAACCTTTTTAACATTCTCCGATAAGAACATGCTTTTGATTGGTTGCTGCTTCGGTGGGAAACTTGTAAGGATCAATACCACAGACAGGAATTTCAACTTCTCTAGTAGTAAACTCCACAATCCATGCGTGATCCCTGATCTTGAAGACTATGAACTACTTCCACCAATATTTTTTGTATAACCTTGTGTCTCTCTCCATGTCATTTCACGACTTTCTCTCATAGCTTGCTTTAATTGTCTTCTTTCAATTTCTTCCAACCTACCTATTTTAATTTCATCTTCAGATTCAGCGTCCCCAACGTCATTTCACCTGGTCGGATAAGTATGCTAAGTGCTGTTTCATTCTAGTTATACCACCATGCACTATCTTTCCACAATAGTTGCACCTCACTAATTTTCTATCTCCACTAATAGATGTGGCGTGTTCTCATCCAATGTCACGTTGCTTCGGCGACATTCTGAAATTTAGAAAAATCAAATGAAATTTATGTATCACATCCAAAACATATCACATAACAAACTAAACATACAAAAATATATTCATAATATAGTACATTTCACCAAATACATGTTTACATATACAACAAGTTGATCATTTCTACTTGGAATTGCGATGAGGCACAAAACCAATGTAATCATCTCTGTGATAAGTAGAGAAATCGATTCTAGTACTCGCAGATCTATCATGTTGTGGTCTGTTGCCATGGTCATATGTTAAACCTACATCATGCATATGACCTTCAAGACTATAATTTGGATCCAACGAAATGGCACCGACTCGTTGACTTTCTCTAACACCATGAGTTCCTCTATCATCATCGTTATTGCCCTCATTATTGTCATCACTGTCACTACTACTATCACTTTTGTTGTCGTTATGATCATCATCAACATCTATATCTTCAACATCTTCACCATCATCAATACTAGAACGAGATAAAACCCTCACATCTTCACCATCATTACCATCTCCATCTCTTACACCTGTACTTACCTCATTGAAGAACTTTGAAATGAATTTTCTAACTTTTTTAATACTCTTTGATGCGAACATGCTTTTGTTTTCTGTTTCGATGGGAACATGTAAGAAATTACTAAATTAAGGAATTAATTAAATTACTAAATGAATGGGTGTAACTAAATTCTATTTAACTACATTAAAAGAACTAAATTAAATTAACTAAAATTACTTAAAACACATTAAGTTAAATTTAATTCAATTAAATGAACTTAATTTAATTAAGTTAAATTTTAGTTAAATTTAGATTAAATGAATGGTGTAACTAAATTAAATTTAACTACATTAAAGAGCTAAATTAATTAACTAAAATTACTTAAAACACATTAACTTAAATTTAATTCAATTAAATGAACTTAATTTAATTAAGTTAATTAAATTAAATTATAGTTAAATTTAGACTAAATCAATGTAACTAAATTAAATTTAACTACATTAAAAGAAAAGAACTAAATTAAATTAACTAAAATTACTTAAAACACGTTAAGTTAAATTTAATTCAATTAAATGAACTTAATATAATTAAGTTAATGAAACTAAATTTTAGTTAAATTTACATTAAATGAATTAAATTAAATTAACTAAAATTAAATTAAACTAACTACATTAGGAGACATCTAAATTTAGAGGGAGGGGGGGAGAGAGAAAGAGATCAAGAGAGAGATCCAGAGAAAGGGAGGGACAGAAGGAGAGAGGGAGGGAGAGAGGTGAGGGAGAGAGAGATCCAGAGAGAGGGAGAGACAAAAAGGGAGAGATGGGAGAGAGAGAGAGAGATCCAGAGTAAGAGAGAGACAGAGGGAGAGAGACGGGAGAGGGAGAGAGAGGTCCAGAGTGAGGGAGAGACAGAGGGAGATAGACGGGAGGGGAGAGAGAGATCTAGAGTGAGGGAGAGAGACGTCTGAGGGAGAGGGAAAGGGAGAGAAAGGGTTTACCTGGGAGCTGGAGGAGGAGGCGGCGGGAGAGAGGAAAGACGCCGCAGATGCAGGCGACGCTGGAGATGATGGTGGTGCTCCGATGGAGATGCAAGTTTTTTTCTTTGCTTTCTCTTCTGCTGCCCCAATCTCTCCAACCACGCGTTTTTAAAGGCGTGCACAGGTAAAAATTCACGAGACGAATATTGCTCCATCACGGACGCCAAACTGCTTCTACACAGGCGCGACTCGGCTGAAAAACTGAGTTGACCCGGTCATATTGGCCGAGTCAACCAGATTCAGGGTTGACTCGGCCGATATGACCGAGTCGACTCAGTTTTTCTACCGAGTCGATCTACGTGCGCAAAATCCATGACTCGCGGAACGATCTCGTCTCGGTCGCCCACTTTCCGGTTCCGACTCGGCCGAGTGGCCGAGTCGGAACCGGAATGGCCGATACTTTGATCCCTGTTAGGAATGCGTTCATGTTATTGTTCTTACTATTGTTGAATTTAAAAGTATTTCATTTTGATGTCAATGCTAGTTATGTAACATTGTCCTTCTTATATATTGGCCTAGATAAACTTATTTAGAATGAGTCTTTCAGGTAGCTTTTCTAGGCCTGAACCACTTGAACTAAAACTTCCTTATTGCATTAAATATATACTAAAACAGTGCATACAGGAATTGTAGATAATAATATGATGTGACAATCAGTACTGTAGTGAAGTTACATGAGGTCACTTGGTTGGTGTATTAGGAAAATTGATTTGGGAAAGACAAAAAGAAAAGCCCTTCAGTGAGCTTCTGTTGTTTAAGGAAAGAATATGTGATCGATCATGTGGATTCTCTAGTCCTTATACTTTGCAGTTAGCAGAGAATAATTAACTTCCTGAATCGTTACTATCAACATATCTCTAAATAGCTATGTGGATAAGTGTAAGCAACTATAGCATTAGTACAAAGCTTGTGTGTTCTCATCAATAATGGGAACTTGATGAGCTCAATCAGATTTGTTTTACAACCTGTCTTTGCCCCCAATTGCATATTTAGAGTCTGGTTGTTTTGTTCAACTAAAGATTCTGCTATAACTAGTGTCTAAATAAATACACTTGCTAGTGTTCTGACATTGGTTGCAGGGTGTGAAGCTATCAAGCTCTTGTTTGGTTTGGGAAAAGTGACGATTCCTCCTCTTGTGTAACACCAATGTTTTCTTGGTGGCTAGTGATGCTACCTACTATAAGACAGTTTTATCTAATCAATTAAATTTAAATGGAGAGATATTAATCCTCAAATGGGAAGTATAAGATAATTTTACCTAATCAATTAGATTTAAATCGAAAGATATCAATCCTCAAACAGATAGGAAATACAATGGATATATTGGAACTTAAATTAGCCTGAATTGCTTTAAATTTTGTGGAAAGGGATCATTCAGTTGATCCTTGGTGTTGAAACAGCCACTTTTGGTAACAGTGGTATTGAGTTAGTTTAAGTATTGAACTCTAATCATGCTGGCACTTGCATCACTTATGTTTTCTCTTCTACATAATATCAGCATGTTACTAATAATTAGCCATACACTTGAGCAGTTGCTGGTTTATTTACATATCTTATATTAGTCTTAGTTGATTTGGATTCTTATGACTTTTTCCATTTGTAACCTTAAAGATTCAGTTTGATCTGATGTTCTTTCTTCTAGCCTTACAGCTACCTTTGGAAGCTGTGAAGAACCATGTTCTTGAAGTTCCTGGCATTAAGGAGTGTTTCCATAAAGCTGCCAACATCGGGGATCCAGATGCCTTATTATTGGCTTTAAAGTTGCAGGAGAGAGTTCCCTTGGAGGGTGAAATATTTGGCAAGCTTCTGCCAAGTCCATTCAGTCCTGAAAACTTCTTCACCCGAGATCATTTGTCATATCTTGTCCCTTGCTTCAAGGTACTACTTTACACCTTTTACTTGTATATGAGATCTGGGAGTAAAATGGGATTAAGGTTTTATGTTATGATTCTGTCAGAAAAATGAAAATTTACATTTTAAATGTACCTTAGCAACTATTCATTTGACAAATGCTTTAATGTTGTTTCTATGGAGATATTGTTTCTATGGAGATATCTCCAGTAGTTCTTTTGATTATTTTGCTTGTAATTTATTGCTTGCAGTTCTGTTTTCTTTCAGATTTTGTTATTTGTACAAAGAATATTATTTGTAATTCTAATCTTGTTGGACACTCCACGCACATATCCACACCTTTTGACACGTGCTGTTAACATATCATTAATAATACGGTTAAACTCAGACTCACACATGTGAGGGAGGGGATCGTGTGGTAATAACTGAAGTGGAGACATTAAGACGCTAATAAGGGTGGTGGAAAATATATATTTTGTGATTATATCTCAAGAAAAGATGGAGGGAGGACAGAGAGAGAGGGAGGGGTAATATGTGGAAGGACGAAAGTAGGATATATCTTTAATAAGTGGAGACGGAAGTTTGGAAATTGTGTCTAAGACTGTCGCCATATGATTTAAACAGACAGGGTTCTTAGACTTTTGATTCCATACTTGTGTCTAATCTCCAAGTTTTATGTGCATTGACATAATTGTTATTATAGTTTTGCATGGACCTGTGAAAAATGTTGCGATTATGATTTGAGGGCACATGTGGAAACTTCTTTTTAGGGTTTCAATTTACGGGGGTAAAGAAGAAAATTAGAGGGAGGAAAAGGAACACAGGAGGAAAAAACCCAAAAGAAAAGGGAAAGGAAAAGGAAAAGAAAGGAAACAAAAGAGGATAAAAAGAAGAAAAGGAAAGAAGAATGCCAAGAATGAATGATAACATTTCATGATTTTTTTTTTTTTTGGGTATGTAGGTCACCTAATAAATTATATGCTAGGTAGCATAAACAATTCAGATGTGGAGCCGTGTTGTGTCAACACATGTGAGACACACATATCAAACACAATATTTCTGTTTTCAATGTATTTTTTCAAAATTTGTTGCGTGTCCATGTGTCATGTCATGCGTGTGTCAGCGTGATCATGTCCGGGCAACATGTCCTGTCAATAAGTTCATCTTAACCATTTTTTGCTATAGAACTACTACCACATGTTACATAGGGTGAACTATCAACAAAAGAGTTGTATTTTACTATTCTAGTTTGACCCATAAGATAAACATTTTTGTGGACAGTTTTTGATAATTCTTATACTGAAATAGACAAAATCTTTGTTGTTTAAAGTTAAATGATATTATATTTGAGTCATAAAGAACAGTTACTATCATAAAGTTAACTATTGGGTTTTTTTTTCTTTAGCTTCTATGATTGCTTTGGGTATACATACTTGGGCAGTGCACACAAAACATATACATGGACACATGTCTGTGTCTCACACTCTACACACTTGTCTGCGTCATCCAAATCATAATTGCAATTACGGAATCTAAGTTGGCTTTGAGTTTTTACAGATGATAATCATGCATAAGGTGTCATACAGATGTTAGCTGCAAGAAATTCTTAATACTGCTTATAACATAAATAAAATACTGCATAGAACTTATATTCACCCATCACAATTGAAAAAAAAAGAGAGACTTAGAAAGGATTGCCTGAATAGTCTCTCTGGCTTTTGGAGTCTGTCCTCTTTTCCCTTGACTTCACAAATGACACTGTTTGTATGAACATATGATAACCTTGGTGTCTTATTTCCCTCCTTAGATATAGGATATTCTAGGTTATGATTCTATGAGACAATTCTTTTAGTTGCAAACTAGTTATGCTTTATACGGCCCTAAACTAACTCCTTGATACATATTCAGGTGGGATTTTTTGAGAACTATAGTTTTATTGAAGATGATATAGACATATTTCTACTTAGATACTGCATTATCATATTTGTATTAAATAAATGGAAATACATAATAAATATCCAATCAATCATTTTCTCAATTTTTTTGTTGCTGATAATATGATTAACTATTACTATTTAAAAGTTGAAGATCTTGTGAATCATGCCCCTTCTGGTAGCAGATGGAATCCTCATTTTATTTTAACAAATCTTGATGTGGAATCCGAAAACCAAATTTTGGGATTAAGGGTTTTGGATATGATCACAAGTCACAACTTGGATTTAGGCTTCACCACCGGTTGAATCAATAAAAAATAGACCGAATCAAAAACTTAAGCAAAGCTCTATATCCAAATATTCAATATCTTTATTTATCAAACTGAGTCTCTTAAATAGAACCTTACAAAGAATAGTTTCACCACATAACCGATGTGGTATTAAACATGCTAGATTTACTGAAGCAATACGAAATAAAAGAAGCCTCGATCAACTAGACCTAATCAGGACTCCTCAACTGACTCAAATAAGGTCCGATTGGACTCAAACGAAAGACAACGAACAAAATAAAATATGGACTATATGATCCTCTAATAATATCAGCTGACTTATAAACAACTAAGGCTCAAAACCAGAGCCAAAGTGGTGCCGATGTGATACGACGGCGACGACGCTAATATGTACGTAAAGGAACCGGTGTGATGCACCCATCAATACTTCCGAGGTGAAAAGAACTCGACCCTATCAAGTATGGCTCCAAATGACTCATAGAACTCCAACAAATCCGGGGCTAAGCACTGCAGGTCTTCTTGGGTAATCCATGTATCATCAGATTCTGGACGACCTTTCAATGTACTAGATACCATCTGCAACCACCATCTCTAGTAGAGATGATCCGATCATCTTTTATGCTATCAATTTGGTCTGCTGTTAATGGGTCAATTGTTGTTGGTCGTGGGGGAAAATAGAGTCACTCAAATAAAGGATCAGGGGTAGGCTCATCAAGATCCACAAGTGGATTATCAAGGTTAAAAGAGAACCTTTATAAGCTAACAATTCTGATATATTAAATGTCGAAGTAATCCCGAAGTCCGGAGGTAAATCAATTACATGGGCATTTGGATTAATTTTCTTAAAGATTTTAAAAGGGTCAGCACTACGTGTAGTTAAGTTCTTAATAGCTCCAGGAGGGAACCGCTCCGAACGAATTTGAATCATTATATAATCACCCTCATTAAATTTCAGGTGCCTACGGTACAAATCAGCATAGGATTTATACTGAGCGTTACTTTCTTGAATTTTCTTGCTGGTTTCTTTATGCAAATCATGTATGCGATGCAAATGCGGATGCCGACTCGGATACTCTAGGATCCTGTGTCATGGGAATAAGATTTATAAGCTTTTTAGGTTTGTAAACATGCACTATCTCAAATGGACTCATGCTTATTGACCTATCACATGAACTATTATATGTAAATTCAGCAGTGGGTAAGATGAGATCCCAGTTTCACAAATGTTCACCGACTAGACATCACAAAAGATTTCCTAAGCTTTTGTTAACCACCTCGGTTTGACCGTCTGTTTGGGGATGAAAAGTAGTGAAAATTTGAGCTTAATCCCCATCTTGTGCCATAGAGTTTTTCAAAAGTAACTTATGAACTTGACATCTCTATCTGACACAGTGATTTTGGGTAAACCATGCAACTTAATTACTCCGTCAAAGTAAATCTGAGTAATTTTGGAAGCATCAGAAGTCTTGCTGCATGGTAAGAAGTGGGCCATCTTTGAAAAATGTTCCACAATCACAAATATAGAATCGTGATTTCTGATAGTCTGTGAAGTCGAAGCACGAAATTTATACTCACGTTTTGCCAGGACGATCTGGAACGGGTAAAACATATACAAGCCAGTGTTTTGTTTTCACTATTTGGCCAATTGGCATATGCGACATTGCCCAGTTAGCCTCGCAACACCTCGTTTTAGGCTTTGTCAGTAAAACAAACTCTCTAATGCATCTATGGTCTTTTCTCGTCCGAAGTGAGCAATAAGACCCCCAACATGCAGTTCCCAACTAAGATAGTCTCGTAGTGATGTTTGAGGAATGCATAACATGCGAAATTGAAATAGATAGTTATCCTGGAGTAGGAAACAATCTATCTCCTGTGTCACCCTTACTTCAAAGCATCAAAAATCTCTCCAAAATCGGAGCATGACACGTACTTTTCCTTGATTCGCTCGAAATCCACTACCTCAGCGTTTAGTTGTTTAAGCACACAGGTGCGTCGACTGAGTGCATCTGCTACTTTATTCTCAATCCCAGATGTGTGCTTCAAGGTATAAGTGTAGTCTTATATAAACTCAATTTATCTACTGTGTTTAGCAGCGAATGAAGGTATCGTAGGGCTTCGTGGTCCGAGTAAAAAACAAATTCTTGTGGTAAGAGGTAATGTCACCAATGGTGTAACGATTGCACAACCACATAGAATTCTTTATTGTAGGTGGAGTAACTTAGTTTAGCTCTGCTCAATTTTCACTGAAGAAGGCAATTAGGTGCTTTTCTTGATTGAGTACTCCGCCTATGCCAATGCCTGAGGCGTCGCACATAACTTCGAACACTTTAGAGAAATCAGGAAATCTCATGACAGGTGCTTTGGTCATTCGTTGTTTGATTTTCTTGAACGCCTTAGCAGCGGCTATAAATCACTGGAACTCTTCTTTATTCATGCAATCCGTAATTGGGGTCATGATAGTGCTGAATACTTTAATGAATCGCCTGTAGAATGTCGCAAGCCCATGAAAACTTCTTACTTCTCGAATATTTTTGGGCTCCAGCCACTCTATAATCGCCTAGATTTTCTGAGGATCAGCTGAAATTCCTTAAGCGAATATAACAAACCCCAGGAATACGACCCTGTTAGTCATGAACACGCACTTCTTAGGATTTGTGTACAATTGCTTTCCGTAACGCATGGCAAACTTGCCTGAGATGACCCACATGATACTCCAATGTCTTACTGTAAATTAAAATATCATCAAAGTAGACGATCAAGTTTACCCAAAAAGGGGAGTAAACCTGGGTCATCACTCGCATAAAAGTGCTGGGAGACTTTGTCAAGCTAAAAAGCATGATCATCCACTCCTATAGACCATCGTTGGCCTTGAAAGCGGTTTTTCACTCATCACCTGGACAAATCCGAATTGATGGTAGCCACTTTTCAAATCGATTTTTGAGAAGTTGTGGCTCCAGACATCTTGCCTAACATGTCATTCAGTCTAGGGATAGGGAACTGATATTTGACGATAATCTTGTTGATATCACAATTATCCACGCACATTCTCCACGAACCGTCTTTCTTAGGGGTTAGCAATGCTGGCATTGCGCACAGACTCTACTTTCTTTTATGAACCCCCTATTCAAAAGCTTGTCAACTTACTTTTTGAGTTTGGCGTGCTCTGCTGGATTCATTTTGTAGTGAGGCAAGTTGGGAAGAGAAGAACCTGGAACTAAATCGATAGTGTGTTGGATGTCACGCATAGGAGGTAGACTATCCGGGAGCTCATCGGGAAAAACATAACCAAATTCCTTCAATATAGGTGTTGCTGCAGGAGAAATCTGCTCTTGAGAATCATCAGTGATCTTTCTAGCAACACGTACAACAACTGTTGACCCTTAGCGATCTTATCAATAAGTTTGGAGCTGATCAGCATTGACGCATTCTTGCTGCTAGATGCCTCAGTCTACTTAGTCTCAAGTGTAGGCCCTGGTCGCATCGGGGTAAGCTTGATCTTCTTTCCCTTATGAGCAAATGAGCATGAGTTTGGACGTCCATAGATAGTGACATCTCGGTCATATAACCAAGGTTGTCCTAAAATGATATGGCCCACATCCATGGCGGCTACATCACACCAAATTTTGTCCGAGTATGTGGCGAATGGGATCGTGATGAGACATCTATCTTTCACATCGATGGACGCGAATTTACCTATAACACTTTGTATGGTTGAGGGTAGGGAACAGCTTTTAGCCCAAGTTTAGTTACCATACCTGAGACGACGTTGACGCAACTTCCACTATGAATTATAATCCGACAATTCTTACCACCAATTTTAGTGAGAGTTTGAAAAATTTAAGTTCTACGCCAGTCGTCATTTTCTTTAGGTTTAGCCAGGGTGTACCACCACATTCAAGTGACGGGTAATTTATTTACATCGTCAACCGACGGTGAATGCATGCTCAAAACATATCCCAAGATGGCGTCCTGATCAACATCAAGATCATCTTCCCAAGCATTCCTTCAAGGTCATGGATGATTTAGACGAAACCATCTTGGTCACTATCCGATTAAGTTTCAATAATCAACGTTATTGACTTACTTGGACATTGTGTTGAAACGTGGCCATACCCTCGGCATTTGAAACATTGAGTATGTTGAATGGATCTAGATGACTCACCTGGAATTCCTTTGCCTTTATCTTCACGCCCAGGATTGGAGTTAGTAGGTCCAAAAAGGGACTGAGATTGGGATGGATTGGGTTGATATTTAACCGTATTCCTATTGGGATTGTCCCTATAGTCGGTGCGTCTAGGGAATAAGGAAGACTGGAATTGATCTAACTTCCAGACAACTTGAATAGCTTGCTCTAGAGTAGAGATATCTCGAACGATTAACTGACGTTTAAGCTCATTCTTAAGTCCTGAATGAAATCTAGATAAGACTATGGCATCAGACTCGTCCTCACTACATCTCACTAAAAATTGATCGAACTTCCTGATGTACTCCGATGCTGGTTGATTGCCTTTAGTCAAACGTTATTAGTCAAGTAGACATTGTTTGTATGACGTAGGCAAGTATTTCTCTTGGAGCCTCGAATAGGTTCCTGATGTCTGAGCCTAATCAATTTCTCAACATTCGTTCAATATTGTCTAAGCTGACCCATCAATTTCATCTTGGCAAATCGAATCCTTCTTTTGTCGGATATATCATACCAATCAAAGTAATGGTCCATATCAGAAATCCAAACGAAAGATTTGGGGATCCAACTGACCATCAAAAGTGGGTGCTTCAAGTTTTATGTTTTTAAAGTTCGCTCTCGCAAAATCATTTTGGTCATTATTCCTAGGGTGGCGAGGTCCAACATGAGGTCCATTATCATTAACATTGTCGGTAATATCTCGTCCCCTAGTGTTTCTTAATTCTTGCTCCAACGTTCTCTATTCGAGCGGTTAACCTTTCTAGGAGCTTGGCGAAATTGTCTAGTGTGGATTCCATTTCAGGAGCTGGGTCATGGGGGGGGGGGTGATATTGTGTTCCACTACGGGTGGTCATGCAACAGGGTGCCTGGATGCAAGATCTAAGACACAATGCTAAATGAAACTAAAAATGATCAAAGAAATATCAACTATGAAACCTGATGCAGAATGACAAAAATAAAATAATAAATCGGCAAGTAATTCAGTTCTGCTACGCTGCAAGTATTTCACTACACATTTCCGTTTAGGCAACAAAAATTTAATTAAAGCAACCATGTAATAGAAATTTTGCGTAATGTTAACCGTTTTAAATTCCAAAATAAATCATTCCGTGCTTAGAATTAGGAATTGTTCTAGTGTAATACTCAGATGTAGCAAATAAAGTCAGCAGATTCACTTGCTCACAATTTATATAGTGGATAACGACAAGTCAATGACACAAAAAATGAATCAAATTGGTGCAACTAGGTACTAATATTATTGAAAAAGTAGAAGAAATGAGTGAGTTAGAAATTACCTCAAAATTACCTGCACCAAGAAGAAGAATACATCCATCACAATTCTGAACAGTAGTGCTATGAGCTGCGAACCTGCTGTCTCGAGAACAGCGCGAATCGCACGCGAATCGAACAAGAAACAACCTCTGAAAGATGGATATTGAATCTAGACTATGCTGACTCACTCGAGTCAACTCGGCCGAGTTGACTCAGTGTCCAACTGAGTTGGCTACCTGTGCAGTCCGGTCTGGTTCGGTCGGTTGTTGAATAAACCCGGTTGCCCAAACCTAAATCCAATTGGGGCACTCGGGTTAGGTCGGATGTGGAATAAACCCGATTGCCCAAACCCAAATCCAATTGGGTTTAAATGTTGGGTTTCTCCTTCGATCCAACTGGGCATGCCGACCCTTGTGGCGGCGGCAGAGCACAAGGGGATCGATCGGATCTGCTCTCGCTGGTGACCACGGCGTGACGGCAGGGATTCGACGGCAATGTGATGACGACAAAGCGAAGTCGGAGATGCTGTCAGAGGGAGAAGACTAGGACGGCAGCGACTGCGAGTAAATCCGGTGACGATGGCTGCTGAGGTCGTTGCGGTGGAGAATTGGAGAATCGATGCTGTCGAAGTCGACTGGAGGTCGTGAGGAAAGATGCCGATGGCGGTTGTGGATGGTGTGGGACAGTGGACTGATGGTGTCTGCGAGCTTTGTGGAAGGGCGTTGCTGAAGTCAGAGAAGACGGAGATGGCGTCGGCGAGTCTGCTGACGGCGTGGGACTCCGATGAAAGGTGGATGATGATGGCGCGACTAGGGAACTTCGGCGAGCACTTGGTGGATCTGAGGCGTCAAGGTCGTCGGTGGAGCTTTATCGCGTGGAGGCAGTCGGAGGGCCTCAGGGTGTTGACAACGACGGAAGTGGGGTTGCCTGAGGTTGTCGATGGCGACTAAGGGGAGGGTTGAAGGAGGAGGAAGAGGAATCAGGGGATTTTGATTTTTGATTTTTTTCACTGAAAATTCAGTCAAAATTTGTAACAATATATATATATATATATATATATATATATATATTATATATATATATATATATATATATTTGAAAGGCTTTGGAAATTTGTGGAGGGAACATGAATTTCGGCTCTGATACCAAAATGATGTGGAATCAAAAAACCAAATTTTGGGGATTTCGGGCTTTGGATATGATCACAGGCTGCAACCTGGAATTAGGCTCACCACCTGTTGAATCAACCAAAAATAGATCGAATCAAAACTTAAGCAAAGCTCTATATCCAAATAACTGTGTATCTTAAATACACCCTTACAAAGAATAGTTTCACCACATAATCGATGTGGTACTAAACATACTGGACTCAATAAGATAATACAAAATAGAAGAAGACTCGATCAACTAGACGTAATCAGGACTCCTCAACTGACTCAAACGTGGTCCGATTGGACTCAAACGATAGACAATGAACAAAATAAAATATTGACTATACGATCCTCTAATAATATCAACAGACTCATAAACAATTAGGCTCAACCTGAGCCAAAGTGGCGTTGATGTGTACGTAAAGAAACCGGTGTGATGCTCCCATCCTTCTAAATCCTGCTCAGTCCTACATTTTTTCCTTTTACTGTTGTTATTGGGGGTAATATTTTTTTTGTTGTCGGATGTATGTGTGAACTCTCTTGAGCTAATAACTAATAATTCTTCGTTCGGAAAAGCTTATAAAACCATGATTCATTTGATATATTAGCATATCAATTATCTGTTTCCACAAATCTATGTTTTGTTTGGTAGACTCCAATTTGTCCTATATGTTTTCCTGGATGAATGAATTTCGGGCTGGTGATGTTCATGGGGTGCATTTGTGTTTGTGGAAAAAAGGGAGGGAGAGGTGCTTTTCTGATTTCATTTTTGTGTGATTGTATGCAAGAATGGTGTTCCTTTTCTTCTCTCTCTTTTTTTTCCTTTTCTTTTGCTGGTTTTGTTGAGTCATGTTTTCACATGGTTGCACTAAAGATCTAGATTTCTTAGGAAATCCTTTAGACTTTTCTAATTCTAATTTCTAAGGTCTACCACAACACCTATATATTGATTGAAAGCAATGTTCTAAAAAGCTTTCTTTGGTGCGCTTTATAACATAGCAGTGGCTTCTTACTGCATGCCTGTAGGCTGAAGCTATAATGTATGAAGCTTATGCTGTTTTGTGAAAAGCTTAAGCTATTTGGTATGAAGCTTACTCTTCTACGCTTTGTGCACTGAGAATGTGCATGCTTCAACAATAAGATTTTTATCTGTCTTGTGTGTTTGTGCGCCACATCTTCCTTCAATGATGCACAAATTTTGACGAACTCACCTACTACCGCTTATATTGAAAATCTATCTTTCATTACCTATGAAGGCAATCTAGAAGCATATGATAATGCTTCTTGTAACTAGGGAGACACCCAATAAGGATCTGAATGGAAGAAAATGGTTCCTTGAAAATTTGGGATAAAAGCTTCGTTGTTGCATTAAGACATCTCTTATGTTCTATTTTCCAATCACCTACACCTAGGTTGCATAGATACGAGTACAAGTATCAAATACGATGCACATACACAAATACACAGAATTTGAAAAACTGTGGATAGGGTTTTGTAGTGGTCGGATTTTGACCCTTATCAAGATCGCGACACATGTCCCACCATCTGGGGGCATTGCTTCTCTACCAGCAGGCTCATTTCACATATAAGCCTAACATGGGTCCAACAAGAAAGCCTCGCGACTCGTCCCGAGCCCACATCTGATCAGACATCACTCACCCAAATCCACTACTTAACCGGAGCTGTGCGACTCTCTGAGACGCCAATAATCAGTACAAAGATCCTTCCTGGAGCCACCCGATGCTCCGACACGAAGACCCCCCGAAGCCTGCTACTCCTGCGCTGCTTACAGCTGGACAACACGATCCCCGTGATTCGCGAATTTAGCTATGTTGCCAGATCATCTTCATGTTTTAAACGTTATAACGCCTCTTTATCAATGCGGGATGTTATGGATAGTGGCAGATATCTCTGCGTGGCGATCCCAACAATCAAGTGGCGTAGATCTGAACGGTTGTAAGGAAATCATAATGTGCAAATCATATAGTTATGTAGATCCAAAATATCCACACCCACAATAACAATTCAGACGAGTATAAATACACCTCCATCTCCATTAAGAAAGAGGTTGGCTTCTGATTACTACATCGAACTTTAGAGATTGTAATCGTAACATCACTCTGCAGAATTCATTGTAATCCTCTGATATTAGCAAGGTTCTAAATATCGGATATCAGGATCATATCGAATGGAGGTTTTTAATATTAGATATCGGATATTGGAGAGATATCGGGGATACGCGCGCATATCAGGCGTTCATATCAAACACTATACATAATAAAATATTGATAACTTAATAAAATATTAATAACTAAAAGTTGGTTTGGTGTCATAGATATCATCTACCTAATAAGAATGATGTAATATGCATGCAAAGACTGTAAAAAAATAATATACATTTGCACGCAGTTGTGCAATAAATAAGTTATTTCATATCGGACGATATATCGGGTGATTTATCGGCCGATATCGGGCGATTTATCGGCCGATATTTTAAATATCGGTTGTTTTTTGCTGCAAACGATATGACGAACGATTTTCCAATATCGTATTGGCAGCAGGTAAAAAAGAAGATATCGGATGATATCTCGGTCGACTCGGACGATATTTAAAACAGGGGATATTAGAGTGATTTCTCTCCCCGTGATTTTTTTCCTTTCGGATTTTTCACGTAAAGATCTTGTTGTTTGCGATTACTTTTACTTGTCTACTCATTTACAATTCGTGTGTGGAGAAATTCCTCGAGAATTTTTCTCCACAGGATTCTTCATGGATAGAGAAATCAAGTAAATACTATTATTATCTTATATATTTAAATATAAAATCCATAATCCAATCATTGATTAACTATATGAGTTCATTGTAAATTTATAAATAAATCCAAAACCATTTAAATTTTGCTATTAATAGCTATAACCCCCTTCTAAATCTAACAAAATTATTTCACCTACCATTTTGAATTTCCTTAATCAAATCCATTTATTAGAACCCAACAAATCAGATGAAAAACAAAACCAAAAAAAAAGGTGAAGCAAACATCATCCTTGCATCTCGCCCCTCTCCATCTCTCTTATCCTTACCTTCTCTAGTTCATTAAACCCAACAAAAATAACAAAATTGATTTTTTTTTTAAAAAAAAACCATTCTAATCAATACAAAAAAACATGGGATTTCAAAGAAGAACATAGCAAAACCAAATTACATAGAGATCTCGAGAACTCATTGTTCTAATCTCATCCTCTAGCACAATCCCACATCTAACCCCTCTCTCGACAAATCCACCACCTCCATCCCTCCTCTAACAATGGCGTAGCCAAAGACAACAACCACCATGGCACCATCTTGGTAGCAACCATGATATGACTCTGGGTGGTATATGCAGAATGTTTTAACAGAGTATGAGCTGGGTTTGTATGGATGAATCTGATGCGAATCCTATGCGTATCCACACATATCTGTACTGGATTCATACCCAATTTGGGTATGGTGGGCTGCAGCACGAATTGGCATCATAGCCTACAACATAATCACAACACAAAGTTGTATCACTGGCAATCCTTTTCCTCATCCACCTTCTCACCCTCTTGCGCCCTTTTTCATTTAATTTTCATTGGTTTAGGTGCATTTAAATCATATTCAAAAAAGCTAAATTATTTTTATGCTATATGTGATGTATATACGTGTATGTATGTGTCCACATATTGCACACACTCTTTTAATTTTAAATAGAAAATGAAAATGTTTAAAGGTTAGGCTGTTCACTTTGAAACTATGCTTTGCTGTGCTTAAAGGTTGAATGCTTCACTTAACACGTCTGCTTTTTCAAACAATTATTGAAGGGTTAACCATCAAACCAAATAATGATGAAGAAATTGTTGATAGTCTCATCAGCTATAGCCTTTTATCATGGTAAGATCACAGTCATTGAACACTCTGGATATAAGTGATACCGAGTTTATACCAATATCTAAAATAAGGGAAATGTCTTCGACACTGCGTGTATACTATACCTCATATAACATTTGTATTCTTGTTTGATAAACTGAGGAAAAAAGTTATCATTGACAGGCGAAAACCTTTTGAAGAATCATTCATATGAAGAAAATTCTTAAACTAAGTTACTTACAAGTTTTTGAAACATAGAGATTTTTAAAAAAAAAAAACAATTATTGAATGAAGAATAGGTATGTCTATATACAAACATATAAAAACGTGCACCCGCAGAAAACAACAACAAACACACACACACACACACACACACAGAGTAGGCTCCTCCTGATAGGATTGGGAACCAAATCCCACCTATTGGAATTAGATGATAGACATCAATTTCAAATCGAAATTGCATCATGTTGGGTGCCTAAAAGCCAAATCTTAGACTATTATATTTTTTGTACCCATCTGTCAAGTAGTTGAAAAACAGACTGTTGAAAGTAGCAAGTTATTTAGTTTTATTATCTTGAATGTTTAATATCCAACATGCCATGCAACTAACTGTTCATTCAAATGGAAACAAAAATTTAAAATTTAGGCAGATTGAGGAAAGATAACCTGTAAGCATAGTTAAGTAAATGACATTACTGAAATCTATTGTTTCACTATCATGTTACCTCCAAAAGTAATGCCATTATAGAAACAGGCTAAATAGATCAAGCACTGGGTAATGTATAGAAAGAAAGTGGTCAATATCAAGGGAATGAATAACTATCAAGGACATAAAGAATGTGCTGCAGAAGCCACATAAGTCAGTAGATGGGGTTTGAAGTTGCACCAGGCATGCACCTCGGGTTAACATGAAGAACCGGTGCATGGGTCCTTGGTGCCATGCTATCATGGTTGCTGGAAAACATCTCTGGAGCATCACATTTGTTCAGGTTGTCATTCTCCGTGGAATCAGAAGAGATCTAGTGGACATGAAGTGGTTGGGGAATAATTAATTAATTAGAATGGAAAATAATTTTCATACCCGCATAGGCTTTACCCACTAGTATACCCAACACTAAGGCATTTGCAACCCCCGAACATCACCAATATGAAGGTGATATGGATCCCACTTGTTTTAGGTGTTGGGCGTGCCAGTGGGTAAGCGAAAAAGTGGGTATGAAAAGTATTACTCAATTAGAATATCCTTATTTATTTACCACCTTCCTCAACAATTCAAACTTAGGAATTTTTGCATGCAAAAGAAGGCTTTTTGTGCAGCGAACTCCAAGTCCTTGATTGCTATGTTGAACATGTAAGAAGACTGTGCATGGACGCATACACATGCTGATGCCTGGCATATTATAGAGTATATTATATAAAAACGTTATGATGTCTCTAGGTCTCTGACATTTATTCAACCTTGCTTTTCCTTTTTATTAATTACTTAGTCCTTTCAGGAATCAACGTTCTGTCATCCTCGAGTTCATAGTCTTTGGCAATTACTGGTAAATATTCTTGTACCTGTCTCGGCATCTCAAGACGAAGCATCATCATCTGCGCATTCCAGTAAAAAGCACAAGAAGGCTCGTAAAGGTGGCTCCTTTGAAGAAATGGTAAAGAATATTTGCTGTTTCTGTGAGGTGGTAATTGAAGAATCGCTTCTTTTATCATCTCATGAGAGGAAGCATTTGGCACTAATGATTCTTCTCCTTCTTCTCCCGCGGTTGCCAGCATCTTGTGTCCCGTTTGTCCTCTCATACAAACTTGTTCAGTGCTTGATGGACATCCTTGCTACTAAGAATTCCAATTTGCATGAAACGGCTGTGTACTTTATGACAGAATTAGTTAATTGGATTGGTAATGATGATGACCGGCGTGTTTCAGTGATTGTAGCCTTGCAGAAACACAGTAGTGGTAGATTTGATTGCATTACAAAGACACAAACAGTCAAAGAATTAGTTGCAAAGTTCATCACTGGTCAAGGTTGTGTGCTCTTTGTACATAATTTGATGAGCTTGTTTGTGGATGATGGGATCCTTGCAGATGAACCATCTGATCAGAGTCAGACAACAGATGAAAATTCAGAAATTTGCTTAGTGGAGGATAAGGACTCTGCAGAAGGATCAGGGAATACAGATACACTGAAGAATTGGATTGTAGAAACCATGCCTCGAGTTTTGAAAAACTTAAAACTGGATTCTAATGCGAACTCTTGGGCAGACACTGAAATAGTTAAGTTTCTAGAAGAGAAATTTCAGGTGCAGGCAGAAATTATGAAATTTCTAGCAGTTCAGGGTTTATTTTCTGCATCTCTGGGAACTGAAGTCACATCCTTTGAGTTGCAAGAGAAGTTTAAGTGGCCGAAAGCAGCCATTTCCAGATCTCTGTGCAGAATGTGTATTGAGCAGCTTCAGTTATTACTAGAGGATGCACAGAGAGGGGAAGTCTCAAATATCACTTCAAGTGGCACTGAGAGAAATGACCTTGGATCTTACTTTATGTGTTTCCTCAAGACCTTGTGTAATATTCCATCAGTATCACTTTACAGGACACTCAGTGAGAAGGATGACGAGGCATTCAGGAAATTGCAAGAAATTGAATCTAGGCTTCTTCAAGAGGTAGTCCGTTATTCTTCTATATTCTTAGATGATCTTTGCATCTTTGTTGTGGAAATATCAAAGAATAATATTTGATAATGCTAGCTTCAGACAACACACATTAGAACATCCTATTTGAACCTGGGCTGTACCTGATGTGCGTCCCATGTCCTAGTGACAGGGTGCAGTCTAAGGTGTTGCCAGTTGAGTGTTTATGAAGTTTTTGCTCTATTGTTAATGTGACACTTGCCTGCTCTGTTGTTTTATTCACTGCTGAATCACATTGCATTTAACGTATACTAATCCATGATAGGCGAGCCTAAAATTTTATGTTAGAAAGGACAAGTGATTTTCTAATCTAAGAAAATTTACCATGTCAAACGTTATGGTGTCACAAATGAACATTGATAAATTGTTGTGAGATGATGGGACGAAGATCAACTATTTAAAGAAAACAATATGAGCTAATTACAAACTTAAGCACAGAATTTCCAGAAATATAATGGATCTTCCATTCATATCTCTGTACTCTTACATATTTTGGCAGTAAACAATCATATGGCATATTCTACAAAATCAATGTGTAAGAGGACCATGCCTCCACTTATTACTCAATGATTTTTAACAAACTTAAATCAGAGAGATTTGGGGATACGATCAGCTTTAGTTTTCAAGGTTTTTATTCTCATCTCCCATTTGAATATTGAAAAGGTTTTAAATGTTCAGCCATAAGCAGGTAAGCCTAATCTGCCAACTGCTACTCGTTTGCCATTGATGGGACTTAAGGTTTACCTCTTTGATTCAAGTCCTAAACTCTTCTAAGCAGTTACATAAAAAATAAATATTTTAGAATGAGAATAGAAATCAATTTCATTGCTCATGGTCATGCATTCTCTTTCATGACTTCGATATTCTTCACGATCATTTGGTAATCTTTGAATTAATCGTGTCATCTTAAAATCTGTACTATTATGACCACAACTCTTTTGATTAGAATCTAATTTGTTAGATACTCAAATTTGTGTCACGTCCAAATAAATTCTGCCAGTATGTTTGCAAAGCTTTAACTAAGCTAAAATCTAGGCATACATTTACATCTCTTATCTCAGAAAAAAGTTTGAAATTAAAAAGAACCAATATTCATTAGGGATCCTATCTTAAAAAGGTATTTTGGAAAAAACAACAACATTTATTAGAGAGAGTATATTTTACTTATACCAAAAATTCCCCTAAAAATGATACTTATCTCAAAAAAGACAGAAAGATGAAAGGTCTCTTTCTTTTCCATTGAAGATGAGAGATATCTACAAAAAACCTATAACGAAAGATGTAGAGCAAAATCCTTAATAAATTTTATTTTCTGTCAATTCTATTTTTGTTGCACGTGCATAGGGCATGCCAAAAATCTAGTGTTATAGGGAATCTAAGGAACAAAAGTAGCATCTGTAATGCAGAGGATTCTATCACTTAGTGTTTAATGTACAATGTTTTCGGAGCCTTCTCATTCAAATTCAATGTTAAGTCATCCAAATGGAGGATCCAGTCCATTCAAATTAAAGTTTATCAACATTGTTTAAAGTTGTTAAAAACAAAATATCGAGTATCATAAAGTTATTTTTCTTATGTCAATTTTTTGCCCACTTGATGCATAAGAGAAAAAACTTTAAAACACATGTTATTGGTTTTTAGGCACTCCAAAATCTGCTTGATGTAAATCAACTTGAGTGGAGTGACCTACACGGAGATCAACTTGGATTTCCTATCATCTATTGAACGAGAAGGATTTGCTTCCGAATTCTTTCCTAATGGTCTATCTCATATATGTGTGCGCGTGGGTATGTGGGTAAAACGTTTCTAGTGTGTCTCTTTAAATAGTTATGTAAGGAGTCAGCACAAAATCTCATCATGGATCATCTTTAAGGATGATATGCTCCTTTCCTCTTGATTTATATGTCATAAGATGATTACAACAACAACTAAGCCATTTGTCCCAAGTATTTGGGGTAGGCTACATGAACCAAAAGAGAATTACGCCGGATCGGGCACATGGATCATCTTTAAGGATATGTCATAAGATGATTGTGTATAAAAAATCATGTAATTTACCTTATAAGTTTTATGATAGCAAAATTTCCCCCCAGTGTGGTCTGTGGTTAAATCTCTTTCACATATAATAAATTGTTTGAAATTGGTCCCTCTACTTAACATGTCCTTTATAACTTGAGAATATTCTGCTGAACTTAACAAAAGTTGGTTTTTTTTCTTATTTCTTTTTGTTTTACCCCCACCGTTTTCCAGCCTTTTCCCAACATCTTGTTTTGATGGTTGTGCATTTGGGCACCTAAATTGAGCATCTCACGTGTTTGGTTTGAGTTTAAATGTGAACAATTGGAAGAACATGTTGGGGAGGAAGAAAATGTTGGGAATGATGGGGGTAAAGTGGAAAAAACATTTAACTGCTAGGTTTTAACTCCAGTTAAAAAAGACATGCTAGCAATAGTAACCAATGCCGAGCGATTTATTGGATTTGAGGGCTTAATTGCAAGTCATACGATTGAGGGACTCTATTCATATTTGTGAGATTTGAGTTAGAAAGTACATCTTTGCACTTTTAATGTTGCATCATACTTTTTCAACACTTGATTGCATGCAACTTGATTATTTCCTAAGAAGGTTAAAAAAAAAAGATGTTGAAAACAACAAATTGAAATAAACTCGATGCCCAAATTCAGAACCCCAAAATCTCATTATGATCGTAAAGATTTTATTGCTTAAGTATTGGTTGATCTTGATGATTAGTTTTGCCATGATAACCAGTTTGCACTGCCATTTTCTATTGCCTTTTGTAATGCAGGAAAGAAACATTGGGTCTGGCGTTGAAGCAAATAAGTTGCATGCTTTACGTTATGTGCTTATCCAGCTAGTGCTCCAAGTTCTCCTTTGTCCCGAACAGTTCAATGAGGCTGCATCTGAAATTGCCATTTGTTGCCAGCAGGCTTTCCCTGATACTGCTGCTGTTCATGGAGATTCTGCTGAAAGAGAGAATGAATTTGATGACAATGAAATGGCTGATTTAATGGATGTTCTTCTGGACACCTTTCTTTCACTATTGCCTCACTCATCTGGTCCCATGTGTTTTTCTGTTGAACAGGTAGGGTTCCAATGATATGCCACTGCTGTGAAAAAGGTTGTTGATGTGCTGTGATTAAGAACAGCTATAGAAGTACAGGGTGCATTGTTCTTGACATATATATTAGTTTACCAATTTGTGATAATATTTCCCCCTTTATTCCTTATTTATAAACACTAAATTTTTAAGACATTTTGTTAATTTAATGGACGCTGATAATTTTCCCATTCTTCATGGGAAACATCAGCAGAAGGGCTTGGATGTAAAATTCAATACAAAACTAGTAATTCTTTTCCGTTGAAGTTTTTTGTTATTCAGAACCATGGTTTCAAATATCGGCCGAATTTTGGATTTTGAGGTACCCGATAAGATATTGACCTTGTAATATCGACCGATATCGGGGCCAATATTTTCGATATTGACGGCTTATATTAATGTATTGATACTAAAATTCATTGGCTGGATACCAATATTGAGATTTTAAAACATCCTTGGAACAAAATGCATATCAATATAGTGAAGCCACTTTGAGTTCTCCATTTCTTTACTCGTTTTTTTTCTTCTGCAGGCCTTTAGGTTGTTCTGTGATGATTTAACAATTGAGGGAATCCTTCGGATGTTGCGTGTTGTAAGGAAAGATCTGAAACCCGTGCGGTATCATAATTACAGTAGTGATGATGATGATGGTGATGACGAGGACGAGGATGATGATTTTCTAGGAATTGAAGATCTTGACGAGACTAGTAAAGCCACAGCAGTTGACACAGATGATGGGGATGGCGATGCAGATGACTCGGAGGGGGTGCTTGGAGGTGAGGCAACTGGCATAGTGGCGAAAAATGTAAACGTTGATTCTAGGGGAATGCTTGGAGCTGATGCAAGTAGTGATGATGAAGTTGACCAGAATGTCAATGACCATTCAGCATCTGATGATTCTGATAGGGATATGGATGATGATGCGATGCTTATGAAAGATGCTGCTATCGCGGATATCATAAAGCAGCGCTTGTCTTCTGGGAAGGACAGTGCTCTTTCTCAGCTATTGACTTTCAAAAGCCGTGTGCTCTCACTTCTAGAAATATTTTTACAGAAGCATCCAGGTATTGTAGCTAGCTCTAATTTGATTTCATTTGCCCTTTCTAATGAATATCTTTAGAGTATAGGCAGTAGTATAAAATTTATTACGGGATTTGATTGCAATAGCTTAGTCGCTGCTAGTGCTATACTAGCCCCCATGGTTCCAAGCGTAAAAGCTGATTCTGTTATATATTCAGTATAGAGGTACGGTATGATATCAATTATCAACTCTATAATATCTGCCAATGGGCCAATATTCGCCGAAATGGCAGATGGTCAATATTTGACGATATTGATGCTAAAAGCCATTGGCCTGTACTGAAACTGATATTGAAATTTTAAACCATGCTAGCCACCTTAGCACTAGGTGAGATGATACTGTAAACTACGCTATGAAACATATATTAAAATCGGCCACATTTTGTCGAGTGTTTTAACTTTTTAACATGTTTACATGGTACAAACACATTGGCAAAAAAGCTAAATAATTTGTTATTTTTCTTGTGTTACGAACACTATTTCTTTCCCTCTACTTGCCATTACATACTTTGACAAATATGTTTTGATGAATTTGTCCTTGATGGTTGTGTGATCATTATGATATACTATTTTACTTTTAACCTTTAACTTCTCCATTTAAGCAGGCAAATCTCAGGTTTTGATGATCTACTCGTACTTGGTTCGAGCTTTTGTCAAGTATTACTCTGCCCAGGAAAAGAAAAATCAGCTAAAGCAACTGGGACTACGTATAAAGGGAATATTGCAGAAGAAAATATTCAAGGCAAAAGACTACCCAAAAGGTGACGACATAGCACTGGCAAGCCTTGAACCTCTGCTGGAGAAGAGCCTGAGGTCAGCATCAAGATCTCCGGACAAAGATATATCTTCTCTAGCTCAGGCCTCTATATTTTGGTTACTAAAGATCATCCAATCAAGAAATTTTGACAAATCTGAACTGGAGAGGGTGGTGGAATTATTCAAGCATACATTGGTTGACTACTTTGAGAACAAGAAATGCCGCTTAAGTCCGGGTTTCTAAAAGAGGTCATTCGGCGACATCCGTGGATCGGCCATGATCTATTCGGGTTCCTTGTGGAGAAGTGTGGGGCTGCTAAATCTGAATTCCGAAGGATTGAAGCACTAGAGATCGTAGACTGTGTCATGAAATCATGGACCCCCTCTACCAAAGGGGAAGACGCATCAAGCAAATCATCATCTAAGTTACTGAAGAAACACCTGTCGACACTTTGTGATCTGATCCAAGTACTCCTGAGCCGGTTGCCAGAGAAACAGTCACGGCGTGCGGAGGCCCGCCGCTTCTGCACCCGGGCACTGACTACCGTATCAGTCCTTAACCTTAAAAAGCCATTTCTCAAGGCGTTGAAGCCAGAGACACTCTCTCTTGTGAATCCCATCTAGAGAATGCATTTCTTCGCTTTAAAACAACTCAATGAGTCAATTGTCGCGGTGTCCTCCCCCAGAAGAAGGTGAAAGGTAAGCCAAAGCATGTGATTCTTTTGCATTTGCATTCTAGGGTTTTGCCTTGGTGTGATTGTTTAGTCTTTTCATCTAGAAAAAAAAATGCTGTGTGTCTTGACATGCTGCAACTACATGAATAACAGGAAACTTCCTGCAAGGGGAAAGCAACTCCAAAGAGTGAGAATGGTTCGCATGTGGAATTCAACCACTTTTTACAATGAGCCGGATTTTTAACCAGAATCTCGTTACCCTGCTCGATGGTAAGAAGTCGTCTAGGTCTAGGGCTACGGCTGGAGGTTCTGCTGGATTGTAGAAGAATGCACGAGCGGGGATACAAGCAATGTTTCTAAATGAGAGCAGTGCAGGCTGTGTTTGTGAAATTTTGGGTTCTATACATTTCGATTGCTTCATCGATGGGTGAAATGAACCCTTTGTATTTGATATCATTTTGAAGATCATATTTATGATTATTACTCTTTCAACAGGATAGTTAAGAAACACTTTTGAAGCGCGGGTAAAATCAGGAAATTGTTTTTGCACTAGCAGTTATTGGGGAAAATTCAAGGATCAATCTTTTTTTGTTTGCTGCTGTTGCTTGGTTCTTGAAAAGGTTTGAGTTTTATGTTAGCTGGAGTTGGTTACTTGCCTTTCTTTCTTCTCAAAGAAAGTGGATATGTATGTGGATTGTGGGAGTCCCATGTTCAAGTCTTGGTTGTGGCCTTCGTTCAAAAAAAAAAAAAAAGGGTCTCCCTCATTTATTACCAGTATGACTCACAATTCATGAAGTAGTAATATAATGCAGTATAAAAAATGTAACACAAATAGTATTACTCGTCTGCTTAAGAGTAAAAATAACACCAACAAGCATCATCCTTAACTAGGGAAGCTGGGAGAACAACAGAAGGGCAACATCTTATGGACAAAAGAAGAGTTGGGAGAGAGAGAGAGAGCCCTGACCATCCAAAAACTAGTGGATAGCATCCTACTTTGAACTAGAACCCCTCTATTTACACCCCTCTTCTCTCTCCATACAAAAACTAAGCATCATCATCATCATCCCCACACCCAACCCCCACCCACCCACCCACACACAGATCATTCTCACATTCCCAATCCTTCTCAAAAACCAGACATTGCCTACTTCCACTCTTCAGTGCAGATGCTATCAAATTTGTCCAACATTCTCAGGTGATCAATTGAGAACACTTCCTCCATCAAAGAATGGCGTCTCGGTCAATCAACGTGTACAGCCCTCTGGTTAGGCCGCTGAGGACCATAACCGATCGCTCTCCATCCATCGGTTACTGGCAGCACGAAGCAGGAAGATCCGGTGTTCATCGCTGCCTCGTGTTGCGTTGTGCAGCCCAAGAACCCTCCTCCACTGCCACTGGTAGCCTGGTATCTGTACATGTTAAAAACATTTTTTAACTCACAGACATTTTGAAAACACTAAGGCTTGTATCTTTCCTGTTCTAGTTACTGATAAGGAGGAGGCAGATTCTGCGAAGGCAACATCAGCCATAGAATCCACTGCTGCCACTGGTAATGCATAAATGTGATTCTGGACGCTTGAATATCAAGACAGAAGTATGAATCGTGTACGGATCGCGTCTTCCTGCAGGTACTGAAAATGAAGCAGCACCTGCACAGGCAATGGCTGCTCCTGCGAAGCCGAAAAAACCTCCTGTAAAAGCTCTGCCTCAGATGATGGAAGAGGATGTCATCCCCTCACTGAAAGCTACTCTTGAGGCTGAAGAAGACCTCTCATTGATTGAGCTCTCCTTTCAAGATAACAGGGTTAGTTAACTGAATTCACCACTTCAGTATCCCTATCATTCTTATTGAATGAAAGACATAAAAAAGGGAATTGGCATTCACATAGGGTCTAGCCTTTATTGAAGAAGGATGAAGAAAATAGTGCTTAAAAACTGAAGCATATCTGGAAGATGAGGTTTTTTTTTTTGCTTATGGCCCATAGGAATGCTATGTCGATCTCCACAAACAAATATCAATAAATCCACCCTTTTTTCCACCAGCTTTCATTAGCTTACAACTTGCTCGATTTCCAAGAGTGCTCCCATTTCACAGTTACAACCACACTCTCAGGGTTGAGGACTATCTCAAGCGACATCATCGAATAGCTCATGACTTCTAAATTACATGAAAAAGTTCGGAGAGAAAACACAATCAAAGCGTTTCAAACTTCTCCCATCAGCTAGAGGATATCTAAATTCTACTGACCATGAACTCTGCCTGTCTATCTAAATTCTAATTAACATAATGAACTGTATGAACCAAAGAAAACGTTCATTCATCTCTACTTTCTTCAGTTATTACCATCTAGCATTATCAGTTTACTAGCATATGGACCTATGAAAATAGTTTTGTTTTTTATTTGCAAGTATGACTAGCAGGATAATATCATATAAATAGGAAACAAGAGGAGGTTTACTACTTATAATTTCACTGCAATATGCTTAAAATAATTTTACCTCATTATTATAACAAACTCGAAATCCTACCTGAGCCTTCAATCTCCCTTGCTCAACTACTGACCAACAATCAGGGCCATACAGAATTTTGTGGCAAATTTCCATAATAGATGGTCGAAAGTCGAAACTAAATGAAAGGAAAAGTCTATTTACAAGCACTCTAACCTCCGTTTAATTCCATTACTAACAGTTGGAAGGTTCTTTCTTGAAGAAAGATGTACCCTACTACTTCTGGGCATTCTTTCCAGATGGAGTCCTTACAGGTACCATCTTCTACTTCATATCGATATCATGCCCGGGTGCTCTTTGAGCATGCATACAAGGGCTCCTGCAACTTAAACATTTGGCTTCTCCTCTCGCAGGACCGAAAGCGTTCTCCCTGTCATCACATGGGTTAGGAGCCAGCACTGTAGAGCCTTTTCTCATTGATGAGAGAAAAATCACAGCCAACCACATTGTCTTCTGGGTTGAGAAGAGGTTGGCAGCTCAGGGTATCCTTCCAGTGTGGAAAGAAGAATAACTACGCGCTGAAGGGCATCACCAATTGAAGAAAGGAGAACATATGTATATTCTTACAAATCAAAATGTTGCTGAGGTTTCATATTTGTTGTTTATGTTGGAATTTTCTGCTTAACATGAATCAATCTGACAACTATTCAAGATCACTGAAATATCAACAATCTAATTGGCCAGGTCGGCAAATATCAGGTGCGAGGTTTTCCGTTCAATAGAACGCTCCTTAATTTAAGAACCACCTTTCAATTTCCTTCCTTGATTAAACACCAATTAGACTGAATCTAAATCAGTCTCAATATATTGAATATCAGTATATCCCCTGTATAAAGAAATTAATTCACTTATACAGTACTTGGAGTGAGGTACGCTTAGAGCGAATCTCCTTAAGACAATTACGTTCCCGCACCGGTGCTAACGGGTTACTGGACGCTGGTCTCCCAAGATACAACACTCTTTCACGGTATTTGGATAGCACTATCAAATCACCGTACGGTCGAACCGTAGTCAACCAGTACCTTCACAGGATCGTTGAAGTAGCGGGACAAAGACAAATTTCGAGTGAATATTTGCCTTTACTTTGGAGGAGCAACCACTGTAGAGGAAGAAGGAAGGTTGAATAATATTCTTCTTCGGAAGTCTCAGATTCAGACAACAATTCTATTTCAAGAATCTGTTGAATTTTTTGAGTCCTCTTTTAGAACGAATTTTGCAGAATCTCTTTTGGAAGTCGCTTCGGAAACTGACTTTCCCACTTCTCGCTGGAAGTTGCTTTAGAACTCAGAGAGAGATAATCGCTTCGGAAACTGACTTTCCCACTTCTCGCTGGAAGTTGCTTTAGAACTCAGAGAGAGAGAGAGAGAGAGAGAGAGGAGATTATCGTTTTTTGTGTGTTTAGAATGAGAAACTGGAGCGCTATTTATAGCGCTCCAGGAGGTGCCAATGGGTCCAAACCCAACGAAAGGTTGCAACGGTTCGGTCTGAACCGTTGCAATGGTTCGACCCAACAGTCGCAACTGTTGCCTGTCCAACTGGAGCGGTTCGGATCCGGATAGCGGGGAGGGTCCGTTGGCGGGCCGGTTCGGATCTAGATAGCGGAGCGGGTATGCTTTGCGTAACCCATACCCGTGAGACCTGATTCAAACAGAACCCGAACCCGAACCAGACCCAGACCCAGACCCAGACCCAGAGCGAGACCCGAGCCCGGCACGGCACCGGCGCCGGCGCTGGCGCTGGCCGGCCGCCGCCAGCGGTGGCGCGCGCATGAGCGGGCATGGTTCCCTTCCAATCGCGCGCGAAAACTCCAAGTACCCAAAGGGCACGCCCTTTGTTCTCAATTTCTCTATTTAAACACTACGAACTTCCATCCCATGGCCAATGTGGGACTAAATGCTTTTAGCTACCTTTAGTCCCATTTTGGCTTTGAATTAGGCAATCTTTAGACTTGAATATCTCATTCATTCGAAGTCGGAATTGAACATGTGAATATACCACGTTCATTCCCAATGGAAGAACACATTCCAACCATCATCTAATTGATTTGATCAACGGATCTCGCCGTAATTCAATTCAAAAATTCACATATATATTCTTCATATTCCAACAATCCCCCACAATGAATGGAGATTCAAGGAAATGACACACAAAGAGACTGACTCTATTATGAAAGGTACTTTAGAAAAGAAACTGCATCAGGATAGGTGAACTAGGTCTTGAACCTTCCATAGCGAAAACTTTATCGGACTTACTGGCTAATCAGTGAACTAGGTCTTGAACTGTTAACCGTTAGTGTAAGCAAGTCAACAAGCTTCACACAGTGACTTTCTAAATCAACTTTGGTTCTCGGTTGTGTCCGTTTTGGCCCTGGACATTCTTGGTTTCAGAGAGTATCTTTAGGGAATAACAGCCTCTATAGAAATTTTCAAAGAGCCGACCCAACTCTATACTCACATAGGTGATCGTCCTATTAAGAGTAGTCTACTCTACTCCACTTGTTTAGTAACAAGATATATACATCATTAAAAGCGTTAAGCTTATCCTTAATCCACTTGTAGAAAATCACTTATGTGCACCTTAGGAATAGATTGGAGTCAAGCTCCCAAGTGCTTACTTGCTGAGTCAATCATAACTAGTTTTTCCTCTTGAACTTAGTCCGTGGGATCTCCAGTCGCTAAGTGAGGTTTCCATTAAGCTGACTCGGTAAGGTTAGGCTTTCAGACCCATTCCCCTCGATGCGCAGTTTATACGCTCTCCACTTAAACCTTAATAAGTGGATCCGCTAAATTATCCTTTGACGATACAAAGTCAATAGAGATAATTCCATTTGAGAGCAACTGCTTCACGGTATTATGTCTACGACGAATATATCTAAACTTACCGTTGTATATAACATTTTGTGCCCTAGATATAGCTGCTTGATTATCGCAGTGTATATATATAGCGGGCACTGGCTTTTGCCATAATGGTATATCTTTCAAGAATTGTCGAAGCCATTCTGCTTCTTCTCCGGCCTTATCTAAGGCTATGAATTCCGATTCCATAGTGGAACGGGCAATACATGTTTGCTTAGAAGATTTTCAAGATATCGCTGCTCCTCCTAGAGTAAATACGTATCGCTAGTTGATTTTGATTTCTCAGAATCTGCAATCCAATTAGCATCACTGTATCCTTCAAGTACAGGTGGATACTGTCTATATCTCAAGGCATATTCCTTGGTATGTGATACGTAACCCAATACTCGTAGTAGAGCGGTCCAATGTAGATCACTAGGATTACTAGTGTATCTACTTAACTTGCTTACAGCGTAAGCAATATCGGGTCTAGTGCAATTCATCAAATACATTAGACTTTCGATAATCTGAGAATACTCCAACTGGCGTATTCTAATTCCTGTATTCTTATGAAGGTGGACGTGTGGGAGAAAAGGACTTGTATTTTTTTTTATCCCATGATCCTTGAATCTTTCTATCATCTTATCCACGTAGTGAGATTGAGATAGACTGATTCCATCTGGTGTTCTGGTGATTTTAATTCCTCAAATTACATCAGTAACCCCCAGATCCTTCATGTCAAAACTGTTGGATAACATTCTTTTAGTGGACTTAATAATTTCAATATTAGTCCCAAGTATCAACATGTCGTCTACATAAAGACAAACAATGATACATGCATTTCTAACTGTTTTTGTGTAAACACACTTATCGCATTCATTGATAGTGAATCCATCTTTGATCATGACACTATCAAATTTCTCATGCCATTGTTTTGGAGCCTGCTTTAGACCATATAAGGATTTTACCAATTTACACACCTGTGTTCTTGGCCCTTGACTATAAATCCTTCAGGTTACTCCATATATATCTCTTCATTTAATTCACCATTTAAAAATGCAGTCTTGACATCCATTTGATGGATATCTAAGTTATGCAAAACTGCAATTGCAATAACATCCGAATGGACGTTATTCTTGTTACTGGTGAATAAGTATCGAAGTAGTCAAGTCTTTCTTTTGTCGATAACCCTTGGCTACTAATCTAGCCTTGTATTTATCAATAGATCCATTGGGTTTTATTTTTCTTTTGAAAATCCACTTACACCTAATTGGTTTACTGTCAGGAGGCAAGTTTACCAATTCCCATGTAACGCCCCGATCCTGCGGGTACGGGGATGTCACTGCAACGTATATACGTAGGTCAGAAATACCCTCACGTATATACGCTAAGCATCAGTACAGGTAAGAATCAGAGTACGGAAGCAAGTGGTGCATTATACATTCCAACATATGAATACAATTACAAAGTTATCACCAGAGGTGATAAATAATACATTAATATTACATCACCGATAGGCGCAAATGCGAGAAAAAAAAAAGATGTACATGTATGAATAATATAAAAGGGCGCTCACGAAATACTGGAGAAGCCGCGAGCCAACAAGGGGGAGTAAGGATGGGACTGGAGCTACAGCTGGTCTGTCTGCCCCCACAGAAGTAAGTTTGGTCCTTAGCAAGAAGGTCCCCTTCGCCCAAGCTCCAGGACCTGGACATGAGGATCCAGAGGAGTCAGAACTCCCCTAGCGAGTGGTGATGCAATTGCCAGGTGGCATGAAAAGATAAGCATGTAGAAGCAAGTAGATACATAACAAGTGATATCAAGCATGAAGTACTCATGGTATGATAAGATAAGAACAGGAGACTAGAGAAGTGGAACAGGATGTGAACATGTATGGTATAATAATCATAAAACTGAAATCCGATGTAAAATCTGATAGAAGCAAACTCAGCAAAGCATACAACAGATCCATAGTTGACATTTTATTATTATTACTCATCTGACCCATATATCTAGGTATGTGTCCTGGTGTACATTACAACACACATACATCCATATATAAGCAAGTCGAGGTTTGTTACAGGAAGTTGATGAAGAACTGATAGCTCATACTTATAGTAGTTCCCGACCGCCCGGGACACAGCCATTTGGGGGCCTTAAATTCCCTAACACGCATCTTCTGGGGCCTGAAATCCCCCTAACACGAATCGTCAGTTCTGGTATTCCACTACTATAAGCAAGGTATCATACCGGCATCCATTACTTCCTCTCATTCCCCGTGCAAGTTATCTTTTTTATGGCTTATCAAACATAATTATCAGATTACTGGAATGAGTAGGATCATAACTGGTCATAACAGGAGTACATATCATAACAGGAGTACATAACAGGCATAACAGGAGTCATAACAAGCATAACGGGAGTTCATAACAAGAGATCAGGTACTACATTCCCGTAACGTGATAATCATGAGTAGAAAGTTTATTTGTAACAGGTATCAGGTTTTATCATGCCAATGACGAGTGTTCATGAAGATACAAGTAATAAGTCAAGGGTATCATGCCGGGTGTCAAGTGATAGCATGACAAGAGGGTGATATTTGTCAAGTGACAAGTCATGTAATAACAAGGGGCAATTATCAGGTAGTAGTATGTCGGGTGTCAGGTGATAACATATCGGTTGATAAGTGATACCACCAAGAGGAAATGAGCAAGCTGGAGGCACAGGCAGCGAACAGAGTTTAGACACTAATATGCTTTGGCGAGGTCACCGGGACGACTCGTTTTAGAATACGAGTAGAAAATCCGGTAGCAACTTGCTTAGACGAATTTAGTGAATAAGCGCTGAGCGCTAAGTATGCTTATCAGATGGAGCTGAAAAACCTGACGGTCCCAATCACCTCTCTTTCGAGATAGTGAGAGATCGGAGGCTGAACTGAGAAACCTTACGGTCCCAATCACCTCTCTTTCGAAATAGTGAGAGATCGGAGGCTGAACTGAGAAACCTTACTGTCCCAATCACCTCTCTTTCGAGATAGTGAGAGACCGAAGGCTGAATGGCCGCACGAGTTGTTCTATCCTATTACAAGCATTACAGTATATCAATCCGGTTCAAGTGAAGACATGCCCACAAATTACAACACACACACCCGTACAACCACATCGCACTGATACTAAAGACAACATAATAATGATTTTAATACAAGTCTATTTTCTGGCGAGGAAAATCACTCGCCTAAACGCCACTTTTGAAGCTTTGCGCTTCCGATTCCCTAGGAGAGGAAAAATACCAAGCGAGCAAAGGAAAGGGGGCTTGGCCTTTGGGTGGCCGCCGACCCTAGGGTGGTGCGCCACCCCTTGGTGGTGGCCTAGGGAGTGGTCGGCCCCAAGGAGAGGGAGGAGGAGGGAAGGGAAGGTGATTTTGTTGTTGGTGGTGGTATTTGATAAAGAAGATGGATTTTGGTGGAGTAATTAAAGAAAGTAAAGGAGGTGATGTTTGGAGGTTAAAGTAGTGGAGATGATGGTGGTGTTGTGATGGTGAAATTAATGGTGGAAGTGAAGATGGTGGTGAAAAGGTTAAGAAAGGATGGTGGTGGTGTCGTTAGTGTTGTCGTTGTAATCGTCACCGGAATGATTACCGGAATAATCGTAAACGATTACCGGAATAATCACGGAGATGTTATCGACGAAGAAGAGCTCGGCCCCAATCCAAGGGAGGTGACCGGCCCTAGAGAAGATGATGGGGTGGTGGTTTTGTGGAGAGGTTTTGTTGTAGTGGTAGTTTTGGAAAAGGTAAAGGAGAAGGTGGAGGCTTTGGTGAAGTTGTTGAAGTTGTGGTGATTTAAATGGAGATGGAGGAGGAAGAAGATGAAGGTAGAGAGTTAGAGAAGTTGTAGTGGTTGTGGTTGTGGTGGAGATAAAGGAGGAGTTGGTGGTTGTTAAGGTGTTGGTGAAGAGAAAAATGAAGTGAAATGAAGAAGGAAAGGTTTATATAGAAATTGGAATTGTGAAGGTGATGCAAATAAATGTTTAGAGAGGGGGTTTTTGTAAAATGGAGGGGGTGAGGTGTCTCTTGTGGCGGCCATGGTGATGGGAGAGGGGTTTGAGATATTTTGGAGAAGATATTTTGGTTTGGAGAAGATATTTTTGGTAGAAAGTTGCAGAAAATAATGGAAGATGGAGAATGTTGGAGAATTTGGTGGAAGGAAAAGGAAGGAAAGAAAAAGGAAAAAGGAAAAGAAAATGAAAAAAGGAAGATATTTCTTAGAAGAAAAAGTGAAACTAATTTAGAGTGGCGGATTCCCGGGATTCGGTTGCGGATGCGGAAAATTTTCGGAAAAATACCGAAATCGTCCGAAAATCAAGTATCTCGGAACGACCCGCAAAAATTCTCAAAAATCAAGAATATTATTCTAAAAATTATGGTGAAATTCGTTTCAAGAAATTTTTTATATTTTTAAATTAAAAATTCTGGAATCGGCCGTCAATATCGGTCGACACCAAATCTGGCAGAAATTCGATAAATTCTGAAAATTCCCGAAAAATGAATTAAGATAGTAAATATTATTCTAAGCAATTATGTGAAAGTGGTTTCGCAAAATTGGACTCTGTTTGTAAATTAAAATTCTAGGAATAAACCAGCGGGACCGATTAATCCTGATTTAAGGTTTTATATAAAATAATTCAGAAAAAATCTGAAAATCATGAAAATCTAAATATTGAGAAATAGTATTTGAAATTAAAATTAGTTAATTTAGACTACCTGTGAAAGACTAAATCAATGAAATCAAAAAATTATGATCGAAAAATTGAATACGTAGATAAGTACGTATTCCGGGAACGGGGGTGTTACATCCCAAGTATGATTACTTAGTATGGATTCTATTTCGCTATTTATAGCTTCTTTCCACATTTGTGCTTCTGGGGTTGACATAGCCTCTTTAAATGTTTGAGGCTCGCTTTCAATAGCGTATGCTATGAAATCTGGATCAAAAGATTTTGAGATTATAGATCTCTGACTTCTTCTTGGTTCAGTTTCCGCATTAACAGTCGGTTCCTCGGGCTTTCGTCCCTGAACGCCATCTCATGTGTTCTTTTCTCAGAAGTCTTATATGTTTCCCGTTTGTATGGAAAGATGTCTTCAAAGAACACAGCATATCTAGATTCGATAATCATGTTTACATGAAAATCTGATATTTCTGATTTATGAACCAGAAATCTGTAGGCACTACTATTCAAGGCATAACCTATGAATATGCAGTCCATAGTTTTTGCTCCCAACTTAGTCTTTTTAGGTAATGGTGCTAGTACCTTTGCAAGGCACCCTCACATTTTGAGGTAATGGTAGGAAGGTGTCCTTCCATACCATAACTCAAATAGTATAAGACCAAGTTTCTTGTGGAGTACTCTATTTAGAATATAATTTACAGTTAATAGAGCTCCCCCCCACAAGTTCTGTGGAGCTCCAGAACTTACGAGCATGGAATTGACCATCTCCTTCAAAGTTCTGTTCTTCCGTTCAACAATTCCATTTTGCTGAGGAGTATATGGTGCTGTTGTTTGATGGATTATACCAAATTTAGCACATAACTCACTAAAATCATTTGATTCATATTCTCCACCTCTATCGGATTTTAGAATCTTGATTTTCTTGTTGAGTTAATTCTCAACTTCGGCTTTATATGCTATCCTTACTGTTTAAAAGATACACATATCAGTATCTTGTACAGTCATCAATAAAAGTAAAAATACTTTTCGCCTCTAGTTGGCATAAACTTCAAGTCACACAGATCGCTATGAATTAACCCTAAAGGTTCTGTATTTCGATCAATTGAGTGAAATGAATTTTTCGCCAACTTGGCCTCAACACAAATCTCACACTTGCGAATTTCTTCCAAGTTGAGTTAGGAATATATCCCAGATTAGACAAGTTCTTTAATGACTTATAATTTACATGTCCTAATCTAGCATGCCACAAAATAGGAGACTCAAGCAAATAAACTGAAGATTTTTCTTTATTTATAAGCTTCGGGTACAAATACACAGACTTTTTATCTACCACTGCAACATTGGCTTTAAAAAGTCCATCAACAAGATAACATTTTCCCACATACATCCCTCCCTTAGTAAGTACAAATTTATCTGATTCAAAAATCATTCTAAATCCTTTCTTACTAAGTATTGATCCAGAGATCAAATTCTTGCGGATATCTGGAACATGTAGCACATCGTTCAGAGTAAGCTCTTTTTCAGATGTCCACTTCAGGATGACCTTACTTTTCCTTCAACCTTTGAGACGGCTGAGTTTCCCATGAATAGTTGCTCATCTTACTCTAGTATTTGATATTCAGAGAATAATAAATTCGCAAAGCAGATGTACCGAGTAACCCAAGTGTCTACCCACCAATCCTTATTGTTGATTGTCAGATTCACTTCTGACACCACAGCTGAAAGGCTTGACGACTCATGGTCGGTCAAGTTTGCCTGTGGATGGCTCTTCTTGTTCTTTTTAAGATGGCTGCGACATTCATTCACCTTATGCCCTTCTTTGTTGCAGATATAGCAGGTTCCCTTGAAGCGCATGTTCTTGCCTTCTTGGACCTTGCCTTTGTACCCCTGGGAAGTCTTCTTCCGCTTTAAGCCTTCAGAAGTAGACGCTTTTCCCTTTGAGTCTTCGATCACATTGGCTTTTGCTTCATAGGAGTTCTTACTGCTCCTTTTCTCGGATTTTCTATTGTCCTCCTCGATTCGAAGCCTCACAATGAGATCTTCCAACTTCAACTTCTTTCGCTTGTGCTTCAGGTAGTTCTCGAAATCTCTCCACGCAGGTGGGAGTTTCTCCACGATAGTAGCAACCTGAAAGGTTTCTGGTAGAATCATACCTTCGGCTTCTATCTCGTGCAAGATAAGTTGGAACTCTTGCACCTGACTGATTACAATCTTGCTGTCCACCATTTTGTACTCCAGAAATCGTCCTACGATGAATTTCTTGCTACCAGCATCCTCAGTCTTGTACTTCTTGTCAAGACTGGCCCATAACTTCTTTGCCGTTGTGATAGGACTGTAGACATTGTAAAGAGAGTCATCCAGTCCATTTAAAACATAATTTCGGCAAAGGAAGTCACATTAAGTCTATGCATCAGTTTGCGGGCTCTGGTGGATCTTCTTGCAGGAATCTGGCCAGATGAAGAGTGGTCAAGTAGAAGAGCATCTTCTGATGCCACCTCTTGAATTCTGTGCCGTCAAATTTTCCTGGCTTCTCCGGCTTCGGGTTAGGAAGTGGAGTAGGTATCAAAGCTTATAGCTGCATGTTTGGTGCCTTGCTAGAGCTATCTTGATTAGTCTCAGACATTTTCTTCAAGTTCAAGCAGAACAGAAGTAAGAAACTTCAATAATTTTAATTGTCTTAAGATTGTTGGAATTTTCTGCTTAACAGGAATCAATCTGACAACTATTCAAGATCATTGAAATATCAACAATCTAATTGGCCAGGTCGGCAAATATCAGGTGGGAGGTTTTCCATTCAATAGAACGTTCCTTAATTTAAGAACCACCTTTCAATTTTCTTCCTTGGTTAAACACCAATTAGACTGAATCTAAATCAGTCTCAATATACTGAATATCAGTATATCCCCTGTATAAAGAAATTAATTCACTTATACAGTACTTGGAGTGAGGTACGCTTAGAGCGAATATCCTTAAGACAATTACGTCCCCCGCACCGGTGCTAATGGGTTACTGGACGCTGATCTCCCAAGATACAACCACTCTTTCACGGTATTTGGATAGCACTATCAAATCACCGTACGGTCGAACTGTAGTCAACCAGTACCTTCACAGGATCGTTGAAGTAGCGGGACAAAGACAAATTTCGGGTGAATATTTGCCTTTACTTTGGAGGAGCACCCACTGTAGAGGAAGAAGGAAAGTTGAAGAATATTCTTCTTCGGAAGTCCCAGATTCCGAAAACAATTCTATTTCAAGAATCTGTTGAATTTTCTGAGCCCTTTTCAGAACGAATTTTGCAGAATCTCCTTTGGAAGTCGCTTCGGAAACTGACTTTCCCACTTCTCGCTGGAAGTTGCTTTAGAACTCAGAGAGAGAGATAATCGCTTCGGAAACTGACTTTCCCACTTCTCGCTGGAAGTTGCTTTAGAACTCAGAGAGAGAGAGAGGAGATTATCGTTTTTTGTGTGTTTAGAATGAGAAACTGGAGCGCTATTTATAGCGCTTCAGGAGGGGTCAATGGGTCCGAACCCAATGAAAGGTTGCAACGGTTCGGTCTGAACCGTTGCAATGGTTCGCCCCAACAGTCGCAACTGTTGCCTGTCCAACTGGAGCGGTTCGGATCCGGATAGCGGAGCGGGTATACTTCGCGTAACCCATACCCGTGAGATCTGATTCAAAAAGAACCAGGCCGGGTAGGGACCCGAGCCCGGCACTGGCACCGGCGCCGGGCCAGCCGGCTGCCGCCAGCGGCGCGTGCATGGTTCCCTCCCAATCGCGCGCGAAAACTACAAGTACCCAAAGGGCACACCCTTTGTTCTCAATTTTTCTATTTAAATACTACGAACTTCCATCTCATGGCCAATGTGGGACTAAATGCTTTTAGCTACCTTTAGTCCCATTTTAGCTTTGAATTAGGCAATCTTTAGACTTGAATATCTCATTCATTCGAAGTTGGAATTGAACATGTGAATATACCACATTCATCCCAATGGAAGGAGAACACGTTCCAATCATCATCCAATTGATTTGATCAACGGATCTTGCCATAATTCAATTCAAAAATTCACATATATATTCATATTCCAACAGTTTACATTTCTTGTATTTAAATTGTATACAGTTTAAATGCATTTAAGCCCGTAAATGTTTTTATTTTTAAGGTTGGAGGTGGGAAATCACACCAGCTACCATTTATTGGATGGATGAAACACAGACCCCCTCTGTTTTGATGATAGTTGTCTCTGAGCATATTGCATCTGTTGGTCAACATTGCACTCAATATTGGCCCTATTTGCTGCCCTTAGTTGCATCAGCTAGTGATTTTTCCAACTCCTATAGGGTTGATATCAGATAAACAACCCACAATTATAAAGAACTGAAGCTTTTCATACCTCGAAGCCGCAGTGTTTTCATACTGTTGCAACACTATCTTACAGGTTAAGCACATACTTGAATTGGAGTTGCATCAGGCGAAAGTCATCCTCTGAAACCTTGCTTCCATGTTCTTAATTAAATAAGACGGGCTGGACATGAATAGAACAGTAACAAATGGTTGCAAAATGAATTGTTGAGTTGCATCAAATGAAAGAAGACACCAAAGATCAATAAAATTTTTTGTTATAAAATCTCTGTACAATTGCATTAAGCCGTGGGGGGAGTGGGGAAAATGGTAGCTCAACCTTAACTAAGTGATGAGCCAAAAAAAAAAAAAAATTAATGAATCGAAGAATTGAAGACTACAAAATATATACACACACCTGGCCACTGTTCGACGAGTAAGATAAAGAGATATCTTGTTTGACGATGTGCTGCTAAGGAATGATGTGACACTGTCGTAGATAGATTTGATCATAATTCACATATTTAGACCAGTATTAATGGTGTTTTGCCATTCCAATCTCCAACCAAGGCTTCTGTTCCCATTATAGTGTATTGCTGCTGCGTGCTTAATGTCCTGCTCCTTCACATCTTCATCATACCCATGGCCAAGCACATGCCAAGATCGATCAAGAGAAAATGTGCAGTTGTAGAAGGTTATCAGCCATGGAGGAAGAGACCCCAACTTCCATAGATGCCTATCATGGTTCCTGGAATCAACACACATTGGAGATTAGGATCTAAGAATTTGATGCCAGGGTGAAAACTGAAAAAAAGTTAACTAGATGATAATATAGACAGCATATCTCAATTATGTGAGAATGAAATTCACCTTTCGAGGTGATAAAAGAATTAAAAAGGAAAGAAAAATCAGCCTCAAACAAACATCTGGGTCATTTTCTCATAAACAGAGGTCATTTGAATTTTTTTGAAAAAAAAAAAAAACAAAACAAGCTAAGCAAAACAAGGGAGAAATAATGCGCCTATTCATAAAATCATTGAATAAATGAAGCAACAGAAAATGCCTCTGAATGGTAAAAGGACATTTGGTTCTATCTTACCTAGCTTGAAAATTCTGTGAATAAAAGCAACAAACAAGTGGCTAATGTATTTCGTGCTATGGAAAATTTCAGACAGTTAATTTTTTCTTCCCTATTGTATGAGCACAAAAGAACATAAAGTAGCCACAGAGTGTGTTCCGATGCTAAGGGTGTGGGGAGAGAGAGAGAAGAATAAAAAGTTAGAGGATGGAGTTTTTAAAAGATGAGGCATAAGACTGTAGACAGATCTCTGAATAAAAGTTAGAGATGTCACGTTTGATGAGATTTCATTTATAATCCTACAAACTCTCAGCAGGTGGAGAGTCAAAAGATCAAAAGGATATCACAGCAGGTGGAGAGTGATGCTACTTCATCATCTTTAGATAAGACAATATCATTGGAGATCATACCCATGGTGACACAGGGTAGTGATTATGTAGCCGATCAGGATGCTGATAATAATGATGATCAAGGACAGGCTATGGGTGATATTCAAGAATCCATTGCAACTGGAAGAGCCTGCAGGAATTCACGTAAGCTGAGTTGGCTCACTACAAATATGATTGTAACCTATACTTTCTCAGTTGTTGAAGAGACAATCCTGTCTACATATTGAAAAACTGAAATCAGTTCGGAGTCCAAAATGTGAAAGGATGCTATGATGGAAGAAATGAGTTCTTTATACAAAAATGATACTTGAAAATTGTCAGAGTTGCCCAAGGGTAAGAAGGCGATTGGTTATAAGTGAGTATTTGCAAAGAAATAGAGATCTCTCAAAGGTGATACTGTACACTACAAAGACAGATTGGTAACTAAAAACTATGTTCAATGGAAAGACATTGACTACAATGAGGTGTTCTCACCAATTGTGAAGTACTCGTCTATTCGGGATTTTGTTGGCACTGATAGCACAGTACAAATTGGAACTTGATCAGCTCGATGTGAAGACCGCCTCTCTCCATGACGATCTTCTAGAGGAGATTTACATGTCTCTGCCGATGGGGTTCAAAACTTCAGGAAAGGAGAATATAGTGTGCAAACTGAAGAAATTACTATATGGATTAAAGCAATCCCCAAGACAGTTGTACAAGCGTTTCTACAGTTTCGTAAGAGGCAAAAGGTACATACAAAGCCATTACGACCAATGTGTTATATTATACATAAGCTACCTGGTAGAGAGTACATTTATCTACTATTGTATGTGGATGATATGCTCATCGCTTCTAAGAACTCTCCCCTTCTGTCCCGAGGACGTAGACAAATTGTTGAGCCCGTTAAATCTTGTGTTTTCATTTTTTCTTTATTTGCTTTGTTCTTGTATTTGGTAATTATTCTCTAGTGTATCTCTACTCTGACACTGGTGGTATGAACAAAGGGAAGTTTATACTCTTCTTTACCAACACATTAACAGTTGAAAGTGCAAATTTTCAGCGCGCGCGCGCAGAGAGAGAGAGAGAGAGGGATGTACCTTACAATAATATTTCCTGCAAATTCAACAAATCCATAGAATCAAGTTTTCTAGAGAAAAAATAGTTTTGAGAACCCTTCTCCACGTGATCAAAAATAAAACCCTCAGATTGTATGAAGATATTGAAAAAGAAAAAGAAAAGGTAAAAGTCCATAAAACCATCTTAAAGATCAAAATATAATGGTACAGTCTTTAATCATCATTATCATTTAAGCTTGTTCTATATCGGAAGGGATCTGTCACGCCTCGCTTCCCAAAATACACAAAATGGGTACGTCACAAGAGTCGGCGACGTATTTTCAATAAAAGTACGCTAAGCCTCAATGTATTAAATCAAAACATAAAGTTCACAATTTATTCCAGCATTCAAAAGCAAGTACAATAATGTCTTGAAACTCACTTATTATAGATATAACAAGAATAAAAACAAAATATTAAAAGTCCCTCACGAACTGAACTGCGGGATGGTCTACTGGAGATCTGCAACGTGCTCAAAGTACTCCTGGTCCTGCAATGTCCTCAGATCTGGATCTGAGCATAGTAAGCTCAGGGTCGTCAATAAACAACTAGTGAGTGGTTAAATAAAAAGGGAAAGTGCACATGCATGTAACGTATAAACATATGGAAAGAAAATATACATGATAAGATTGGAATAACATGCCAATAATAAAGGGTACCTCAGATCATGAGTATAATCAATGTCTATCATAACATGCAGGCAGATGTCAAGTTCAGTTTATAATGTCAATGTAATAATTCAGTTTTCATTATTAATTATGTCAGCGTATACTAATGCCATATGTAATAGACGCATTCCATACTATGCCTATTACATGTACCAATCGAGGTTCTCAGTTATTGAAACTGATCGGTTGGAGACATTGTCTGTATTTTAGGTGGTCCGTGCATACCCGGGACCACGCCTCAGACTCCTGGCGCTGAACCAGGACCTACCGCAAGATAGTCAGGAACATGTATAATAGGAACAGGTACATGTATAACATGTATAACAGGAATAGGACGGGGTGCCAGTCACCCCACGGGAACCCTGCAGTGGAAACTCTCTTTCGGCTACGCAACCTAAATCCTAGGTTCACCCAAAATACAGACGCTGTCTCCTCCATCAATTTTCCCAATCTAAGTGTAAGTTGTTTAATTTAGTTGTCAAGATTATTAATGTATATATTACCTAAATTTACTGGGATAATTCGGTAATGATAACAGTAACAACATAGAAGTAAAATCGTGATACATGTATAGCAGGATATATATATCGGTGAACATGATAAATAGGATGAGATTGTTACGTCTAACAATATTTTCTCAGTAGTTAGATAACATGAACATGATGGTAACAAGTGTCATTCAGGTGAGTCTTAGTGGTAAAGTCCTAACCGGTATCATGTAGTGATCTTAAAAGTTCATTATCAATAACGAATGTACTTAATTGTATACAGGAATACATAAATATGCTACGAATAATGCATGTAGGTAATTCATGAAATTATAAAATTTCTAAATACTAGCACATTAGCTTAAACAATATAATTAGATAACTAAATAAAATCCCATCACAAGAATTCTTGTTAGCTGAAGGAGGAAAAAAGCACTCACAATCAAATTAAATAAAATTAAATAAAGAAGTGAAAACACTCACAAAATAGAATTATAGAACGAAAGAAAACACTCACAAATAGAATTTAGAAGGAAGAGAAAACACTCACCTGAGATATATCTCATCCAAAACACTGCAAATCCTAGGATCCCAGAAAATCTACACAAATTATTTCAATAGAAATTGTTAGGATCTTTTATTTATTTAATCTCGATTAATTAGCTTAAGATTAGGGATATGGTCTTTTAAATTATATGAAATTAATAAATTTTATTTATCAAAATTTTAAATTCTCTTTTGTCGGGTTTTAAAAAAAACTTTTTAACATTAAATTCGTAACGAGTTCGAATTTGTCATTTAACAAAACTGACTTAAAGAGGGTAATTGATTTAATTTATGTTGCTATTCTTATGAAAATTTATCATGAAAAGTAGTAGTGTAGATTGTTATTTATACTTTCTCTATTTTTTGATATTTATAATTAATTATTTTCTGTAGGTTAACAAGTCTGGAATGTCCTGTTGGGTCGGGTTTTGTTGTGCGGATGTGGATCTAAAAGATACAACCCATGCAGATGGGCTGGAAGCAGGCTGTGGGCCTGACCAAATAAAGGCTTTTTTTTTTATTGGAAAACTGCTGTCCAGCCTGGCCAGACCCGGGCTAGGCCCGCCCAGGCCAGGCCGGGTCTGGTCCGACCTGTTACAAAACATTTTTTTTTAAAAGCCTAAAGGCCCTGTGCGGCCCAGCCGAGCCCGGGCCTGCCAGGCCTGGGCTAGGCCAGGCCCGGCCAGCCTGGGCCGCCAGGCCGGGCCAGGCTCTGCACAACGGGGTTGCGCCCTGC